>OVBE01007721.1:0-15435 GCA_900406425.1 Iberis pinnata
AATAGTTTACATATATTTATCATTTAATAATTTAAAAAACACATAATAATTTATATAAAAATATTGTTATATATATTATTTTATCATTGTTTATTTTATTATTTTCTGATTTTTTAAAAATTATGAACCGTGTNACCGTGTTTAGTATTGTGAACAGTGTCGAACCATAGTGTAGCACAACACTAAAATGATATAGTTTTTACTGTTTGATTGGAGAGATTTTAATGTAAAATTGACACTAAGATAGTGTTTTAGCGTTAAGTTGGAGATGGTTTTAGGGTTCAATTAGTCTTGAGTTACGTGTTAATCTGATTTATGTATCAGTTCGTGTTAATTATGTTTTAGTCTTGGTTTGGTGTCTAGTTAAGCCAGTCGGGTCCTCTCATTGAACTTAACTGTAATCCTTTTTCAAATCGTTTCATATGAAAAAACCATACCAATGGAAGCCTAAATATCTCTTCTCCAATTTTGGGGGAATGTGAAACTCACTCGTACACATATGCCAATACGAAAATTAGCATCAATCAAGGAGAAAGTCGGTTTCACCTCTACTAGACATTATGCATCAATGGGCTCCATTTTCCATTCTCTCTCTTCTTCTCACTTTTCTTTTTATAAAGTCGTAGCTACTCGAGACCGTCTTCATCTCACTCTCTCTCGAAGCTCACTCACTCACTCATCTCAGAAGAAGATTAACAGAGAAAATGGCAGTACCAAAAGCCATTGTTCTTCCACTCTTACTAATCCTCTTTGGTGCTGCTCTTGGAGCTCCTGTTTACGAAGGTAAATCTCTCTCTCTCTCTGGTTTTGCTTAAAAACTGTGAATCTGACAAATGGGTCTTCTTTGCTTATAAATCTAAAGCCAGAGTTGGTTTTGTTTGGTAAGAAAGATTCCATCTTTATCTGTAGATTTAAGCTCTCTCTCTCTAAAACTTGATTTTGGGAGATGGGTATTCTCTGTTTACAAATTTAAAACAACAAAGATTCAATCTTTATATGTGAATCTAACCTCTCTCTCTCTCAAAATTGATTTTGAGAGATGGGTCTTCTCTGTTTTTAAATTTAAACCAAGAAAGTTTCAATCTTTACCTGTAAATCTAACTTCTCTATCTCTAAAACTGGATTTTGGGAGATGGGTCTTACAAATTTAAAGCAAAAAAGTTTCAATCTTTATCTGAAAAATGAAAATCTAACATCTCTCTCTCTAAAACTTGATTTTGAGAGATGGGTCTTCTCTGTTTACAAACTTAAAGCAAAAAAATTCAATCTTTACCTGTAAATCTAACCTCTCTCTGTGTCTCTCTTTACTTCAGGATACCTTCGTAATGGAAACTTCGAAGAATCACCCAAAAAAGCAAACATGAAAAAAACAATCCTAATCGGAAAAACCTCCTTACCAGAATGGGAAACAACCGGTTTAGTAGAATACATCTCCGGTGGTCCACAACCAGGAGGAATGTACTTTCCAGTAGCTCATGGTATTCATGCCATAAGACTAGGAAACGAAGCAACAATCTCTCAAATCTTAAAAGTAAAACCAAATTCACTATACGCATTAACCTTTGGTGCATCAAGAACATGTGCACAAGAAGAAGTACTTAGAGTCTCTGTACCAACACAGTTTGGTGATTTACCACTTCAAACATTGTATAATAGCTTTGGTGGAGATGTGTATGCTTGGGCATTTGTAGCTAAAAGTGAATCTGTTAAAGTGACATTTCATAATCCAGGAGTACAAGAAGATCCTGCTTGTGGTCCTTTGTTGGATGCTGTTGCTATTAAAGAGCTTGTTCGTCCTAAATATACCAAAGGTAATTTTATCTTCATCTTAAAAAGTTTTTATATTTTTGGAGCCAAATAATCGAAAAATTATTACTATACCGGATCTTAAGTTCTTACATCCAAAAAAATCTAACATCAAAACCAATAATTAAATGAATACTAAAATATCTAAAATAACCCAAGGATTTTATTTATAAACAAAATATTTAAAATAACCAAGATATCATAAAGCTTTTAGTTATAATTCTCAAAATTTAATCAAATTTTTTAAAAACTTGAAGTAATGTTTTATTTTATTTTATATATACAAAAATGCTGGTTATGTATATTTTAGTTTGGACCACAGGCAAATACACAAAACTATTACTATTGATCAAAAAATTTAATAGTAAAATAACCAAAATATCTGAATAAAACATTTAAAAGCTATTAACTATAGTTTCAAAATTTTAAAAATAATTTTTTTTTTAAATATCGTTTTTTTTTTGTAGTTTGGTTCTACCAAAATTTATTTGAAATCCAAACTATAATTCTACATTTCTCCTGAAAAAGTAAAACCGGTCTTAAAATTTTGGGTGTTTGAAACAAAATAAAAAAATGGAGTTCAATATTTCATCTTTTTGGACCATATACATTGTAAGACATATTTTAATATATATATATGTATTATTTTAAGTTTTGAGATTTATAAAATATGGAGAAGAACTTATGAAATATGAGTGTTCTAGGAAAATGTTTCATTTGACTATGTCCAACTTTAATAGAGATTGCAAGATTTGTTTCATAATTCATTTAATTTTTCTATGGAAAAAATGTAGGAAACTTAGTAAAGAACGGAGGATTCGAAGAAGGACCTCATAGACTAGTAAACTCAACACAAGGAGTTCTACTTCCACCTAAACAAGAAGATATAACATCACCATTACCTGCTTGGATCATAGAATCACTCAAAGCAGTTAAATTCATAGATTCTAAACATTTCAACATCCCATTTGGACAAGCAGCAATAGAGCTAGTTGCAGGCAAAGAAAGTGCTATTGCACAAGTCATTAGAACTACAAAAGATCAAACATATACTCTATCATTTGCAGTTGGTGATGCTAGAAATGATTGTCATGGATCTATGATGGTTGAAGCATTTGCAGCTAAAGATACATTGAAAGTTCCACATACTTCAATTGGTAAAGGACATTTTAAAGTTGTGAGCTTTAAGTTTAAGGCTATAGAGGATAGAACAAGAATCACTTTCTTTAGTGGTTATTATCATACTAAGAAAACTGATATTGGATCTCTTTGTGGACCTGTTATTGATGAGATTCGTGTTTCTCATGTTGCTTAGATTGGTTTTTGTTACACATCTTGTGTTCAAAAGTTCTTAAATCTTGGTGTTGGATTGTTTATTAGTATATTTTGGTTTGTTGCTTTTGTATGGCCTTTTCCTTTTAAGTTAAAATGGTTATAATATATAATGAAGAGTAAGAGTATTTAAGAACTTTGAGCAAGGCCTTTATCTACCATTTTCATAAATAAAGCTAAATTGTTTTAAAGTTGAATTTTCTTTTATACATAAACTTTTTCTTTGATCAGCAAGAAACTTTAACAAATCTACCAAAAGTTGTATTTTGTGTTTTCTATTTTTTTTTGGTACCAATTATAACTAGTAAGTTGTATTAGATTGAGATAAATACAATGAAATACCGTCAAACTACTCTGAAACAAATATATTACAATTCTAATAATTAAAATATTATTTTTCAAAAACATCATAAACATAAAAAATTGAATATAAAATTTTTACCAACTAAAATATACAGTTTAGCTGATAAGGAACTAGAGTTTAGTTTTAAAATAATAATAAATTAATTTTGCGGTTTACGGTTTGAATTAAATTTTTTAAACAATTTTAAGAGTTTGAGTGGTAACGATTGTTACTGTTGGCTATTCCTGTAAACTTTTGGCTGCAAAGATTTTGGTTATACCGACTGTGACTTTTTTTTAAATGATAATAAAAGTATGATAACCAAAACTGTTACTTTTAATAACAAAAAATATTTGCTAAAATGATATTACGTCATTTGTATAATTATGTAATGGAAAAACATAAATTTACACCTATTATTTTCATGAATGCTCAAAATTATTAATTTTTTTATTGATTTCAAAATTTAGAATTATGTATAATTTATTCATTGATGACTTTTTAAAAAGAAAGATGGAAAAAAGTTGGCTTTATGGCTTTTTAAAACAAAAAATCTTTAAGAAAATAAAATGAGATTTATTTTTGAACTATTTTTTGTTTTATTGAACTATATACAAATTTTTAATAAATTTTACATAATTTGGTGAAAAGAAGAAAAAAAATATTTAATTGTTTAAAGTTAAAAAAATTTAAAACTTACCAAAAGCTTGATGACTTTTAAAAGAAAGATGGAAAAAAGTTGGCTTTATGGCTTTTTAAAACAAAAAATCTTTAAGGAAATTTGACGGGTAAAAGTATGGTTTTAAAGGCTTGTAAAAATAATTCAAGCCAAAAAAACTATTTACCAACCACCCCCTAAATTTGTGTTATTTTTGTTAAAAACATATTCGCGATGCTTTTAAATTGCTGTGATATTTTTTAAAAGTAAATTAAAAAGTAATATTTTGAGAAAGTGCTTGTAATTTATAATCTATATTATATATTTGATATTCTAAAATGTCGTAAAACATAAAATTTGATGATTCAACGTTGAGGAATATGTTACATATTCAGTTAAACAGTTTGGAGTTATAGATTGAGCATTGTTCACAATTTCTCAAGTCACATTCATATATTAAGGATAGAATCTTAGGTGGAGATAGAATGTAAGAGATAATGCTTTCTTATTACGAAACCTTCTTTATTACTACACATCAACCTCAAATTTATACAAAAATGAATTACAAAGAAAGAGAAAGCTACACAAATGAACCAACTAATGTGGAAAAATGAACCAATTAATCAACTAATGTGGGCCATTATTTTAAGTACTTTCTCAGCAAAATAAAATCTCAATTTATCTTTCTATTCACATTTCAATGTATTAAAAGACCCATACATGGTGACTAGGTCCTCAACCTATAGATTGTAAACTATGCATATCCCTTTCTTTTCCATGAATAGTATTTTTGTGGATAATAGACACAATGCCGGTCCAATGTTTTTGAATATTCTTCCAAAGAATGTGCTTTATATATATATATATATCAAAGATTAAAGTGACAAAAAACAAAACAAAATATATAACGAAGATATATTAAAATTGGTCTACAATCTTAAAACCTCTAATGAATATTTTTACAAAAATTAACTTATAGTACTTATGATATAAAAGTTTTAAAATTTCAACATAATGCTCTCTATTTTAACATAAATGCTTTTTTATTTTTAAAAAATTACTTCTTTATTTCAACACAAAATATACTTTACATAATTGTGCCTTAATCGATGACTTCCATTGCTTATGCTTAATGAAAAATATAAGAAAAAAAGAGAAAATGTAGCAAAATTGATGAAAATAATACATTTTGCAAACTAAAGAATTGTATAATAGACATTATTATAATCATACATTTTCGATTCAACTATGACATAAAAAAAACTAAAGAAGAAGAAAAACCAAAGCAAGTAACTCAATTGGTTCATATAAAACTCATAGAACATAAAGGATCACTTCAAATTCGTGCTACTTAGTTAGAGAGGAGTATCTGCTCTGATCTTGGGTTTGTGAAGATGTATAAAACATCATTGACAAAAATATAAAGAATTTATCAATCAACTTGGAAATTAAGGAATGGGAAAGAAGAGTTGTTATCAATAAGAGGATCCAAATCCCAATCTCCGATTTTCGGGTTTTCTATTTCCCATGAATCATCCTCCATCTCCAAGATGTTCCTTACCTCTACGCTTTCAGAAAAACATATATTTCTACTACCAAAGCAAGGATCAAGAACCTCTAAATTTAGGTTGTTGCTATTACTAAAAGGAGTAACATTAGTATTGTCCAAGTGAGGAAGAAGCCATTCATCTTCTCCTAATGACACTCTCTTGCTAATTGGATCAAGAATTGTGTTTCCATTATAATCTCCCAACCCATTAACATTTAACATATTCCTTGTGTTTCCCATTTGATGATTCAATGGATCAAGTTGGTTTAAGCCCACACTAGTAACCATAGGGGCAAAGTTGTATGAGAGAGTTGAGGAAGAAGAGTTCATGCACATTGTGTTCCTCACTATCATCATGTCCTCACTTTGATGATAACAATTCATCAATAGATTTGAGTTGCCTCCATGCATGTCTACATGTTGATTTCTTGGGTCCAAAGCATTACTATTACATTTGTTAGGTGATGATTCTGAACATTTATTATTGTTGTTGTTCTTAAGCCTCTTTTTTAATGTTGAGTTCCAAAAGTTTTTGATCTCATTGTCTGTCCTGCCTGGAAGTTGAGTAGCTATTTGAGACCACCTAATAACAAAATGTTTATTTCATTAAAAATGTTTATGCAGAAAAAAGAAAAAAAAAATTCTAGCGCCAAAGTGCATATTGAACGGTATTGAGACTTTAAAAATCGCAAATTAAAATAGATAAATATATGGTTTTGTATAGTTTTTTCAGAACATGTGTGGTTTCTGGACATAAAAATAGATCACAAGCTTGTAATTTTTCTGTTTAGACTCATGAGCAATTTCGCCAAAATGTAGGATCGATTTCAAAATTTAAAGACCACGTTCTAAAAAAAATTATTTTGTAGAATTTTTTTTATATGAAACTAAACCAATTTTAAAAATTAAAAAATGGGCCACAAATTCAGGTTGGGACTAGCTTTTAAGGAAATTTCTAGACTACCAATTTCAACAAAATATTACAATTTCTTAGGATATGTCAAAGTATTTCAAAATCTTAACTTTTGTGTATTGCATTATACTATATTACATTTGTGTTTCAAAATCTTAACTTTTGTGTTTCAATTTCAAAAAAATATTTCAATGATTTCTTAGACTAATGCCAAAGTGTTTCGAAATCTTTAACTTTAGTGTATTGCATTATACTATTTTGACAAATAAAAACTTACCTATTGCCAAGAATAGAATGAAAATGGATGATAAGATCTTCTTCTTGAGGAGAGAATGAGCCACGTTTAAGATCAGGTCTTAAGTAATTAATCCAACGAAGACGACAACTTTTGCCACAACGTAAAAGACCAGCATTTCTAGCAATATCACTCCAACATCCTTGTCCATTTATCAACATATACCTAATTAGCTTATTATCTTCATCAGGTGACCAAAGTCCTTTCCTTAACTTTGGTTTGTTCTTATTATTACCACCACCACATACATGTTTTGACTTACTCGCTGTGTCATGTTTCCTCATCATTATTTCAACTTTTGTAGCCTCTTTGAAGAGATTGTAAGAAGATGATATGATTTGGGAGGATTGCTTTGGAATGATATGAATATGAGTAAATGGGTATGAAAGAGAGAGAGAGAGAGAGAGAGAGAGAGAGAGAGAGAGAGAGAGAGAGAGAGAGAGAGAGAGAGAGAGAGAGAGGNGTGAAGAAGAAGCAAAAGGTTGGGTTTGGTTAAAAACAAAATGTATTCGTTAAAAACATGATGATAGACTTGTGAGTGAAGAAAAATGAATCGAAAAAGACTAGTTAGAGTCAAAGACAAGAACATGACCAACCTTCTTTCTCATTCCTTAAACCACACATGTGTGTTTGAAGTAACATACAAAATCATGTGTTATTACATTATTGATTTTAATAGATTTAAAAATTCAAACTAAATAATGTATTACTAAAATAGTGATTTTTAAAAAATTTTATTTAAAATTTCATCATTGAATTTCAAAATTTATGTTGTACTTAACAAATTTAAAAGTGTTTTTGATTTAAAAATAATAAAAAGGAATTTCTTCAAATATAAATTTCAAAAATACCACACACTCATAAAAATTCTAAAATTACCACACACGCTCAAATATTCCAAAAATACCACAAACATGAAAAATTGATTTAAAAAATTTATAATTTAAAATTTTGCGTTTCGGTTCACTAAAGAGAGTTAAAAGTTTAGTTTTGAAGGGGGTAGAGTTTAATTTTTGGGTTTTAAGGTTTAAATTTAAAATTTTAAAGCTATTACAAATTTTGGGATATTTTAGGAACAAAAATATTTTGTGATTCTTGTGCTATTTTTTGGAAAATTATGTATTTTATAACTTTTGGGAGTGTGTAATATTTTTGATTTATACCTAGTTTTTGGTGGTAATTTTGAGAATTACCAACTATAAATAATCTTACTATTTCAAAAATTAATAATTTTAAAGTTTAGGATTTCTAAATTTTGTGAATTCATAAATTTTTGTTCTTTCTAGACAACAAGTAATAAACAATATCCACTTGTATAAAATAAGTTATTATAGTCTATATGCCGACAAAGAAATATATTAGTATTGTATTATATGTAGGGAGGCTAATTATGAAGCAACTTCCATTTTACGACACAATCAGCCGAATCTAAATAAATTAAAGAATATTAGAACCGATTCGTCTAGAATATTGAGCATAATTGAAGTTTATATGATTGATGAGACCAACAAAAATTTTGTATTATCAAAAGCATAACAAACTTAAGAACAATCCAAATATAAATATATGATCAAGATTGAAAGCATTTTCAAAACAAAATAGGTTTGATGCTCAAATGAGCTTAGGAAAGTAGAATTTAATATTGAAAAATAAAATAGCCCGTATGAGTTTTATTGTATAAGAAATTAAATGAGAAAGAAGATTCAAAAAATGAATACCAAGATTAAAAGTGATTTGATTAATTTGAATTGATGCATTTTAGCTCCGAATTACGGATTAAGAATAGCGATTGGATAATAAACCGAACTGAATTGACATAACCTAAACCGAAACAATAAACAAAATCTATCGTACTTAAAAATAATTTCAGAAATCACTTTGGGGAAAAAATCAGAAAACCTAGGGTTCGTGAGAGTGCTATCGAGTGAGGTGAAATCGATGGCGAAACAGGACTCGCTTGGGATTGTTGCGACTACATAGAGGGATGCCGAAGAAGAAGATGAGGAGCACGAGTTGCTTATGCTTGAATGCAGTGAAGAAATGTACTCGGGTAAGTGTAGAAAGAACCATAAGAATGAGAATGAAGATGAACTCGATGATATTCCTAATAGGTTTGAATATGAAATAGAACAATCTCTTCTAGGATTTGTAGATGAGGAACCTTCGAACCCTAATGATATTCCTGATTCTTATGATGAGAATGAGTTTAACCATATATTATATTTGAGAGATGTTGATGGAACTGATTCTAAGCTTGAATTAGGGTATACTTACTTCACTGGTTATGCTTTTAAAGATGATGTTCTTGATTACGCATTGAAGACATGAAATAACATCAGACAATCTAGGTGGGACAAGCTGAAGCTGAGCTATGAATGTAGTTTACAAGGTTGCAAATGGCGTGTTTACTACTCATATGATAGGAATTGACAGTTGTGGGTGATTAAGACTAGAAATTGCTTACACAATTGCACTCCTAATGGGAAATGTGAGATGTTAAAGAGTCAACTAATAGCAAGGTTGTATCTAGATAAAATCATGTTAGATGATGAGATAAAGCCAGAGAGAATTCAAAATGAGATTAAAGAGAGGTGGAACATAGTGAATTCAAGAAATCAATGTCAAAGAGGAAGGACTTTGGCTTTGAAGTGGTTGGCTAAAGAGTATGAAGAACAACTCGTTCATCTAAGAGGTTATGTTATTGAGATACTCAACTCTAACCATGGTTCAACAGCTTTTGTTGAGACAACAACCAATAGAGCAGGAAAGGATGTATTTAACAGATTTTATGTGTGTTTTGAGACCTTAAGAAGCAGTTGGAGAGGCTACTGTAGACCCATTATAGGACTTGGTGGTACTTTTTTGAAGGTGGCTACCAAGGGAGTGTTGTTGGTTGTAGTTGGACATGATGCCAATAACCAAATCTATCTTATTGCATGGGTTGTGTGCCAAACTGAGAATGATGACAATTGGTTACGGTTTGTCAAGCAACTGAAGAGTGATTTGCAACTTGAAAATGGAATCAGATTCGTCATTACTTCTGACATCTCAAAGATATTCATATATTGTGCTACTAAATCTAATAACTTAGAAGTGTTACTAATCATTTAAATTTATTTAGGGAATCATAAATGCACTACAAGCAGAACTACTTCAAGTTGAGCATAGGAGATGTGTTAAACACATTGTGGATAATTTGAAGAAAAAACATAGAATTAAAGACATGCTGGAGCCTATGGTTTGGGGCATGGCTTGGAGTTACAGCTAAGAGAAATTTTCAAGAAGACTGAGGAGATTAAGGGAGTACAACATGGCTTTATACGAAGATGTCATGAAACAAAAGCCAAAGACTTGGAGCAGAGCATTTTTCAAGGAAAGAAATCATTGTGCAGCTGTAGACAACAATCCTACATAATCATTTAATGCAACAATTACTAAAGCAAGAGCAAAAGCATTGGTACCTATGCTGGAAACAATAAGAAGACTTGCAATGCAGAGGATTGCTAAGAGGAACAAGAAATCACAAAGGCATCAAAGATTATGTACCAAATATGTTAAGGACTGTCTTGTTTTGATGAAAGATGATGCAGAAAAATGCACAACATTCACTGCATCTATAGGCCAATTTGAGGTAATTCTGAAAGGTGATTCTTATCATGTGAATTTAACCAAGAGGACTTGCACATGTTGCAAATATTAGGTTACAAGAATACCATGTGAGCACGGATATGGATCTATCTTAGATCAAGGTTTAGAAGTGGAAAAGTATACGAGCTCTGCTTTTTCATCAAACTATGGAAATATTTGTATGAAACTCCATTGAAACCTATGAGAGGTCCTAGATTCTGAATAAATGGTCAGTACACCTTGATGAGAGCTCCTCCTGCACCTTTTCTACTTGGCAGAAGAAGAAAGGCCAAGAAGTCCACATATGACAAAGATAAAAGCAAGACAGAATCTCCTAAGAAGAAAAACCAACATACTGAAGGGACAATTTCATTAGGTAGAAGAGGACGTGTAATGCATTGCAGAAGTTGTGGTGATGCTTCACACAATGCAGTTGTATGTCATAAATACCCAAGAAAGAAGCAAAAGACTACAACATCCGAACATGTTGGTTCTACAAGTTCAAGTCAAGCCCAAAGAGTTCCAAGTGATGTTGTAAACCTTTCTCAACCAACCTAAACAAGCAAGATCTAAGTATGTGTTTAGATAAGTATGTACTTATGTTCATATGGTTTTTAAAATAGGTTTTTGAAGTGAATGTTAGGATAAGTCAAGTGAATGGTAATGGTTAGAAGTGTTTTGTTATGTGAATGTTAATGGGAATGCTCGACTAAGTTTGTGAATGGTAATGGTTAATGCTTTGTTTTTTGCTTTTTAATTGTTGTGTTGTTGGTTTCTTTGTCTTTTGAAAACTTTGGTAACATAAAACAATACAATCATCATTTTCTCCTAACACCTTCTGCTAATTTTCTACACTTTTCATCAACATATTCAAGCTCTTCAAGGAATGATTCATCCATCCCTTTGAATAAATGCTCTTCAGATTTTCTCTTCAAAAATTCGAAATTGACAGTGGTTTTATGCATACATACGAACTGAATTCAAAGAAATTAAGAGATGATTCAATGATTCAAACCTGTAAACCTAACTCGCATCTATAGAAGCGACGATATGAATTTTCTTCAGTCTTAGATACGAAAGTCACCAATTTCTCACCACACCAGCACCTAATTGGAACTCCTACAACTTTCCTTCTCAGACTTTGACGAGTCGACCTAGAGGAAGAGTTTGACATGGCGAATATGAGTTCTATATCGCCCTACCCCTTATGTTCTTCCCCAAATCAATTTCTAAATCGATTTCGCAAACCCTAGTTCTTATGTTCTTCCCCAATCAATTTTGTTCGATATATGTTAAGAGAGAAGTTTAATTTTGGTTATGTAAACAATTTCGGTAATGACAATTAGGAATGTTTTAGTGTCCCATTGCCATTTTTAATCGCCATTTTAATCTTAAATTGCACAATTAGTTTAATTATTTTTTTAGGTGAATATGAGGTTTTTCGAATTGTTTAGGTAAATTGCTCATTAGAAATGTAGAGTTTGGGTGAAATGAGTTTGTACGCATATAGTAGGGGGCTTAGTGAAGTTCTCCTTTTTATAGATCCCAAAACGTAAAATTCTATATATAATCCAAAATTTGTGGCCAGAAAACAAATAAATAAAATATTAACTTCAATTTTTTTGAACCGGCCCTGGCCACGTACATTTTTTCAAATGATATAAAATCCCATAACTAACTCAAATATGAGTGTGTATTTGATGAAATATCCAAATGGAACCATAATTTTCCAAAATAAGCAAATCTAGTGTATTGTTCTTTACGACAATAAAAGTCATTTCTTTGAGAGCCAATGTTATGAACTGTCGTTTAAGATCACATGTTAAGGTAACATCTATCTTATTAGGTAACATAACAACTAGACTCTATCCATTTATTTTAATTAAATTTGATTCTACTTTTTTTTACACAAATCACAGTAAGCTTTGATGTCTCCAAACCTTTGCCATCTTCATGAACAATGCTTTTTCAGTGTTAATATCTATGCAAGAAGACACACACATTAAAAATCTTCAAAGAATTCGACTACACTTGGAACTTAAATAACTTGATTCTGGATCCAATATTGAGCAAATAGTTTAAAAGGTAAAAGCAAAACACAAAAACCACAATCATGTCGAAATATATTTTAGTGTTAAAAATAATACAACACACAAGACAAGACTGGTCTCTCTTGCTTTTTATATACATAAACACAATATATTACACACAAACCAAATTCTCCAAACCGAAATTCACAAACTTAACGGACCGGTTAAAAGTGTCACAAACTCACATATATCACACAAAACCAAATCGAAATTTCACAAACTCGTGGTGGTACTTAAACTTACCAGACTGGTTTAAAGTCACACAAACTCCAACCTGACAAGAAGCTTCACATTGTTGTACTTCTCTCCTTTACGGCTATGTAAAGGAAATGCTCTTATTCCTTCTCTTAGCTCCCAAACCGGTAAGCATGTTTGTCCTCCAAAATCATCTTTCTCAGACATATCATACTCATGAACTTCTAATCGAAGAAGAGCAAGCTCTGGAACTGTTAATGGGAACTCAAAAACTTCATCCCAAGATGGTATCCAATTATCTTCCAATGTCTTTGTCTTCTTCATAATTGTATCTGCTGGAACTCCAGCTATTCCAACCTGAAAATGATACCAACTCTCAGATTTGTATTGACCTTGTCCTTGCAAATCTAAGAGACAATGAACAATTCTAACTTGGGGTTTAAAGGTATTGAGTTTACCCTTGTATAGAAGTCAGGTGGTGAATATTGATCGAAATGGGTGTGGCGGAAATCAAAGTACCACCCTTCTCCCATGTATATAGTTACCTAGAGGATAATAAGAGGAATAAGTTCACTGAGTTTTAAATCGGCAACAACATGACCGATCAGAGAGAATCAGATATCTCACCTTCAATGTTGTTTTTACTGGTAGAGTTGCTTTTGGGTCAAAGATTTCATTATCTGAGCCACCTTTCAGCAGAATATCAGGTTTCTTGATGTATCCACATCCGCCATTGCCTCTAAACATTCCTTGCATTAGCCACAATGATCTCCCATATCCCTGTACAAATTAGCTGAGAATTAAGATTGATGTCCAGCAAAACGATGGAGCATAGTGTCTCGAAAATACTGGATTTTTTTTTACTGTTACGTTAAAAGAAGTTACTGATACAGTAAAGAGGAAAACCTGCATATTGAAAGCAACCATTTGAGCACCGTGGCTCCAGCCAACTAACGGGTTGTAATTTGATGAAGTAACTCTAGTTCCTTTTGGGTAAATCCTCAGCAAATTCTGCTGTGTAAACCTGCACCACACCATGATTAACATGATACATACTGTATTGTTGGACTAAGATTGGTACTTTCAACAATTATATGACCAAATTCATAGATTACCTCACAATCTGTTTCGCATATTTTTCAGCTGCCTTTTCAAGTTGCTCTTCGCTTAAGCTAAGACGTCTGACCTTGTCAGGATCTACCTTTAAACACTCAGTGATTCCACCTTTTGGTTTCCCAGCATGGATTGCAATCAAATGTTTATATTGAGGTGGTGCATTCTTTTTGGACTTATCTTCATCATCATCATCTTCGTCGTCATCATCATCATCATCTAAGTCATCCTGCAACCAGAAAGAAGTTAACAAGTTTTGTATATGAACCCAAACAGATCTGAATTAATTGTCTCCATACAAACCTTGGTACCACTTTTTTCCCTCTGAATAAAACTTGGAACCTCTCTTCCCCAAACTTCTTCATCACCCAAGGATTTACCTTTCTGCACCACTTCATCATCTTTTCCTTCCTTGTACTCTTTCGGAGGTTTAGTTGAGATAATAATCCGTTTTTTTAAAGAGTTCGGTGATGGAAACTCCTTCAAAGATTCTCCAACAGGAGGAGTAAACAGTATATCCCCAAATATCTGGGTAACCATCTAGAATACAACAACAACACATCTTCAATAATATATAAAGCCAGCAAAACAAACTCAAAGAGATTCAAAATTGAGGTTACCTCAGCAACTTTAGATTGAAGTTCTGGAGTAAGATGATCTTCAAGAGTTACAACAACAGGATAGTCAGATACATCAAAGGCATGTGCTTTGATAGCTTTCAGACATTTGATCAACTCCACAGGCGTAGTGAGAGTCCTGTTAAAAAGATTCAGTAAGTATACAAGCAAACGATTTCATTCGATTAGATTTAAAGTAAAACTATACCTTCCATGAAGAACCTCGATATCATTTTTGTTTGAGTTCGGCCAGATATCTAATTCAATCACTCTAACACCTTTCTTCAATGCATCTATAATAGGTACCTCACTGCAATCACTGCTTAACTGATTACCAGTCAAATATGAATTATGACCAGTGAATATAAAATAGTGAGAAATTGGAGCATCCATGTCTTGATGCACCTAAAAATCATAGAACAAATTCATTAGAAAAAGTCAAATCAAATCCAAAATCATAAAAAATTAAAGACTTAGACTCATGAAAGATTGAGTCAGATTAGAGTAAACATCAATTTCCTCATTTGTTACTTTCTACAGTTTTATCAATTTTCTACAGCAACTTGACATATAAAGAAATTCAATTAAATTGATTCGAACTGTTTTTTTTTTTATTCAAACTGTTGAATCAGACTCAGTGAAACACCAAACAAGATTCAAAAATTTCCACTCACAAAACGAATAATTAGTAATCACAATCCAAAATCTGAGTTTCTCAATCCAAATTTTGGGGAAAACTGAGAATTATTGCTTCAAACTGTTGAATCAATCTCAGTGAAACCCCACACAAGGTTCAATAAAATTTCACTCACAAAACGAATAATCACAATCCAAAATCTAAGTTTCTCAAGTGAATCAATCCGAGAATTATTACCTCATGTAGAGCAAGAGGAGGAT
>OVBE01007722.1:0-18106 GCA_900406425.1 Iberis pinnata
AATGCAAGTAATAGAAAAAAGATTTGTATGGTTCTGGTCATTTGTCCTAAAATGTATTGTAGTTAAGCTAACTTCCCTTATATCTATGTGTAATACTCTTAAATTAATATTCATATCTTTGTACTTTTCTTCTCTAACTTTATTTGATCCCTTGTATAGCTTTGAACACAATTTAAAAGTATTTTTCATGGTTTTCTATGTACAATAACTAGCTAAATATGTAATATAAGATTCAAAGAAAGGAAATAATTGGTACTAACACTGACATAAAAGATTTTCAAACACTAAAACTGATAATATAACTTTTCATACATATCCCAACACAACACCACTCACCCTTTGTTTTTTCTTCAAAAATAAAAGAAAAAAACAGTTTATCTTTGTATAATCCTCTTAAATTAATATTTCTATCTGTGTACTTTTCTTCTATAACTTTATTTATCCCTTGTATAACTTTGAACACAATTTAAAAGTGTTTTTCATGGTTTTCGATGTATAATAACTAGTTAAAGATGTAATTTAAGATCCAATAAAATGGAATACTTGGTATTAACACTAACATAAAAGTTTTTTCAAACATTAAAGGTAATATACCTTTTCATACATATCTCAACACAACACAACTCAATCTTTGTTTATTCTTCAAAAATAAAAGAAAAAACATTCTATCTTTGTATAATACTCTTAAATTAATATTCTTATCTTTGTGCTTTTCTTCTGTAACTTTATGTTATCCCTTGTATAATTTTGAACACAATTTAAAAGTCTTTTTCATGGTTTTCCATATATGATAACTAGTTAAAGATGTAATTTAAGATTCAATGAAAGGAAATAATTGGTACTAACACTAACATAAAAGATTTTCAAACACTAAAACTAACAATATACCTTTTCATACATATTCCAACACAACAACACTCAACCTTTGTTTTTTCTTCAAAAATAAAAGAAAAAACATTTTATCTTTGTATAATCCTCTTAAATTAATATTTCTATCTTTGTATTTTTATTCTATAACTTTATTTTATCTCTTGTATAACTTTGAACAAAATCTAAAAGTATTTTTCATGGTTTTCCATGTACAATAACTAGCTAAATATGTAATTTAAGATCCAATGAAATGGAATAATTGGTAACACTAACATAAAAGTTTTTTCAAACATTAAAGTTGACAATATACATTTTTATACATATCCCAACACAACACCACTCAACTTTTTTTCCTTCGAAAATGAAAGAAAAAACATTCTATCTTTGTATAATACTCTTAAATTAATATTTCTATCTTTGTACTTTTCTTTTGTAACTTTATTTTATCCCTTGTTTAACTTTGAACACAATTTAAAAGTATTTGGTTATGGTTTTCCATGTAAAATAACTAGCTAAAAATTTAATTTAAGATCTAATAAAAGGGAATAATTGGAACTAACACTGACATAAATTATTTTCAAACACTAAAACTGATAATATACATTTTCATACATATCCCAACACACCACTCAACCGTTGTTTTTTCTTCAAACGTAAAAGAAAAAAATCATTTTATCTTTGTATAATCCTCTTAAATTAATATTTCTATCTTTGTAATCTTTTTTGTAACTTTATTTTAACCTTTTTTAACTTTGAACACAATTAAACGTATTTTATGGTTTTCATGTATAATAACTAGCTGAAGATGTAATATAAGATCCAATGCAAGGGACACGAATATAAAAAACTTTCAAACATTAAAACTGGCAATATACATTTTCATACATATATCAACACAACACCACTCAACCTTTGTTTTTTCTTAAGAAATAAAAGAAAAAAACATTTTATCTTTGTATAATCCTCTTAAATTAATTTTTCTATCTTTGTAATTTTTTCCATATTTTTATTTTATCCCTTGTTTAACTTTGAACACAATTTAAAACTATTTTTCATGGTTTTCCATGTATAATAACTAGCTAAAGATGTAACTTAAGATCCAATGAAAGGAAATAATTGGTATTAACACTGACATAAAAGTTCTTTTTTTTTTACGTCAAATATTATTAAGAACTAGAATCAATATCTCCCTAATACACATGGTACAAGAATGATGACAATGTGAATCAACAATAAATGAACATTTAGTATCCAAAGCATATTTTGCTAATAAATCAGCACAACCATTAGTAACTCGAGATTTATAAACGAATCGCATTGATGCAAAGCATGATTTCCAGCCTTCAATTGTGTCTTTGTAGCACTGAAGATGGCGATTGGTAGCCTTCCCTTGGATGCAATTATTAACAATCAAGTTATCACCCTCAAAGATTACATGTCTATATCCCAAACCCCAAGCTAACTGAATAGCCCACAAGAGGGTGAAACATTCACATTCTGCAATAGATGTCCTATGGTATTCAGAGAGCATTCCATAGTGTCACATAGCACCAGCTTGATTACGAATAATCATACCACAACCCATACAATCATTATCAGTCCTAACTGAAATATCATAATTACATTTAAAAAATGGTTCCATAGGTCTTTGCCAAACCTGCAACCGTGCCTCAGTAGGAAGTAATGGTGAAGATACCTCAAAAGGTTGACATTGTAGCCATTCAAATGCATCCTTTTGTATAAATGTATTAATTGATTCCAAAGAAGGAACTATGTTCCTGAACCTGAAGATTAAGTTAATTCTAGCCTTCCATAATCGCCACAAAAGAAAAAAATTCTGAATCCGCAATGTTGAGGGAAAGCTCTGGTTGTCATAAATGGTAAGAATCCATTTCACAAGATCGACCACAGTAAACATAAAAAGTGGGAAAGGAGAATAGAAACTGGAACAACGCCGCTAAACTGCTATAGCAAACTGGCATGTAAAGAAGATATGTACAGTGGATTCATTATGGAGGCAACAATTTGGACATTGTAAACTAATCTTAACACCTATGCGTTCAAGATTAACTTTGGATGCAAGAGCACCAGATGCAATACACCATATAAAAAACTTTAGCTTTGGAGGAAAGTGAAGTTTCCAAATAGGTGAAGCGATATCCGAATAGGTAGCTAGGGGTGGGAAAACATTAGTAGAACAATTGGAAGTTCGAGTGGCCAGATGATATCCACTTTTAACAGAAAATATACCATCAGAAGTTGAATCCTATATTAAGAAATCATCACGGGTGTGAGGAGACACATATAGTGTTCGAATTAAAGGGACATCCTCTGCATCAATAATCTTCGATATGGATTCAAAATCCCAATCTCTGGTATGTATTTTAAACAGTGTTGAAACTCTTATATATGGATCAATGTGAGGTAAAAGTTTTGCTGGTAGGGGGGGGGGAGAAGCAGGCAGCCAAGGATCACAACCAATACGAATGGAGTGACTAGTACCTATACCACAATGCACACATGCAGACAACAATTCTCTGCCTTTGACCAAAGAACTCCATAAATACGAAGCACCTCTCTTTAAAGAGACAGTAAGTGGATCAGAATGAAGAAAGTACTTGCACTGTAACAATTGATACACCAAACTCTCTGGCCGATGAATAATCTTCCAAAAATGACTTGCAAGCAAAGAAACATTAAAATTACATGTATTATGAAATCAAGTCCACCTTGATGTTTTGGTTTACCCAATTTGGACCAAGCAACACAACTCATTTTCTTATGACCCGAGGTCGAGCCCCACCATAACCGTACCAATAACCGATCAATATCCAGATTTAGTTGAGAAGGGAACAAGTAACAATTCATGGTTTAAACCGGAAGAGCATTAACCACTGATTTTATTAGCACCTCTTTACCAGATAAAGAGAGAAATTTAGATTCCCAGCCATCAATGCGTTGTTGGATACGCTGTAAAATTGCAGTTGAAGTGAGGATATTCTGTTTATTGATTCGTTCCGGTAAACCAAGATATTTATCAGCTCCGCCACGACGAGCTATTTGTAGTATTGTCCGAATAACATTTTGTTGAAAGCTGTAAACTTTAGCACCAAAAGTGATACAAGATTTAGAGAAGCTAATACGTTGACCCGATACTAATTTATACTGCTGGAAAATATGTTTCAATTGATATGCATTAGCACGGTTCGCTCGGCAAAAAAACAAAGAATCATCCGCGAATAATAAGTGTGTGATCCTAAGACCACTCCTTCCAACATTAATACCTTCAATCAATCCCTCCTTAGTTGCCCAATGAAGCATGAAACTAAGAACATTAGCACACAAGATGTATAAATATGGTGACAAAGGATCACCTTGACGCAAACCCCGTTGCAGCACAACAAAATTTTGAGGTCCACCATTAATCAGAATCGAGAAACTGACTTATCTTACACATAGCATAATCCAGGAGATCCAACGCGGATGAAAACCTTAACGACGTAATACCTCTTCAAGAAAATTCCACTCAATTCTATCCTAAGCTTTGCTAACATTGGTTTTGGCAGCCATAAATGTTTGAGGAAAGCCGTTTATTAACCTTAAGAGAATGAAAAATCTCATGTGCAATAACCAAATTGTCAGTGATATATCGTCTGGAAATGAATGCCGCTTGTTTTGGAGTTACCAGCTTTGGTAGAATATACTGCAGCAGAGAAACCAAAATTTTTGCTATTATCTTATATAACACAGAACACAAACTGATTGGTTTGTAGTCTTCCATTTTCCGAGGATGTTGGATCTGGGAATGAGACAAAGATTAGTATGCGAAAAATCAGTGTCCAAGAAGCCTTCCTTGAAGAACCTCTGAATCGCTGAAATCAAATTATGCTTGAGCAATGACCAATAAGTCTGGTAAAACTTACCCGTGAAGCCATCCGAGCCTGGAGCTTTAGTCCCATCTAACGAAAACACAGCCTTACGAATATCATCATTTGTTACCTGTCATATGAGAGCTTCATTATCTTCAGATGTGACAGCAGAAACAAAACCATCAAATATGTGATCATAAGATGAAACATCTTGACTAGTGAACATGTGTTGAAAATAGGAGGCTGCTTCTTTACCCATCTGGCGATTACCAAAAACAATAGCTCATGTGGACGTTTGTAAACTCAAAATTTTATTTTAAGCTCTTCTATTTCTGGTACAAGTATGAAAGTAGCTAGTATTACGATTGCCTTCAGTTAACCACAAATTCCGGCTCTTAGTTTTCCAATAAACCTCTTCCTCTTGATAAGCAATATGTAATTCATTATATAAATGGTGGAGATCTGACGGAGAAGATAAGCTATCAACCATTGCAACATCAATAATAGATGCAAGTTCACGTATACGGACCGAAGCATTGCGAAAATGTTGGCGCTTCCAGTCCAAAATATGACGTCTACAACTAGCTAAAGGATCTAAGATTGTTGTGGATGGCGAAAGAACTCCAACCTTGACGAATTATATCATCAAAACCACCATAATGAATAAAGCACTGATCAAACCGAAATAGTCGACGGACTGGTTCTGTCTCGTACCGAATTGAAATTATAAGAAGCCTATGACCAGAGCTAGTTTTTTCTAAATATTCACATGTTGAAGCTGGGAACATAGCTAACCAATTATCGTTGGCCATTACACGATCCATGCGACATTGAACTGTTTGCTTCTTTCGGGTACTAGACCACATCAGAGGATTACCAATATAATGCAAATCTCTGATACGGCAGTGTTGAACCATATTTCGGAAAGCTATAAAAGTTCAGGGTTCTCTATATCTGCCACCAAACTTTTTAGAGTTGCTTAAAATCTCGTTAAAGTCCCCAAATAATAACCATGGGCCTGTACGTGTATTAGCTATCCTTTGAAGTCTTTCCCACAAATAGTGTCTTAGATTCTGAATTGGATGCCCATAAACACAAGATAAGTAGAAATTAAAACCATTATTATTATTAATAGTTACATCAAGGAGTCTAACATCCATATATGTAAAAGACACATTAATCGTCTTTTTCCATAAAAGGGCTAGACCACCACCAATACCACAAGGAAAAACACAATAACATTATCAAAGCCTAATTGAGAAGAAACATCTCGAACACGATCATCCAGATCCTTGGTCTCAATTAGAAAGAGTAGGTCTAGGGAATACTTGACAACAATCCCTTTTAGACGTCGAATCACCGAGAACTCTTTCAAATCCCGACAATTCCAACATGTTGTATTCATTTTGACCTCGGTGGCTTCTGGCCCACCGAACCTTCACCTTTGTGGTCATCCTTAATTCCTATCTTAGAAGAAGGAAACCCAACACTATCATCATATATCATGAATCAACGACGGATCGCAACAGAATCCGAGTGGAACCTCTGTCGCTTGTAAACGCTTTAACAAGAATATTCAGTGATGCAAACCTGCTTAGTATCAGAAGCAACCAAAATAGGGGCACAAGTAGGAATATCATTTTTACGCTTCTTATTGGTTGTAGTAGAGGAAGGAGCATAATCTTGTGGATTATTGGTGTCATTGTTTGGCAATTGACCAATAAACGGTTCAGGAACTGAAGGATCTGGATCGTCATTATCAGCTTCAGGATCATCCCCATCATCATCACTGGTAGACTCTGCAGGGGTTCCATCTAGAGCACTTGGGCACTCATTAACATCATGTGTAAGGAGGCCACAAAGTGAACAGAAACCACGAAGTTTCTCATACTTGAAACATAACACACAACTTTCATCCCCAAATTGATAAGAGCGCTGAAAACGCAGAGGGAAAACAATATTGAGAAGCACTCGCACACGAACGAAATCAACATGATTAGCCGCTTCACCGTTGAAGTCAGTTTCAACAAAGGTCCCGAGAATACGGCCAATATGGACCACCATTGGAGTTGCCAGGAATTGCATCAGTATTCCACGAACTTGAATCGTAAATGGGATCCACTGGAAAATCATCATTAGACATTTGTGGGGACCAACGATGAATGGAACACATCCACTCATTGAACGACCATGGACCACGTCGCATAACAAACATCATCGCCTCTCCCGTTTGAAAAAGGAACTGAATACGGCGATTGCCGACAAGCCTGCCCACAACTTCCTCATTGACTCCCCATAGACGTGGGAGTGTAGCCATCATTGCACGGAGATTTTGTTTCCGTGGATTCACCGATTGAGAAATCAGATTGAATTGGGTCACATTGACCGCATCAAGACACACCTCCAAAGGCACTTGAATCACTGGTTCATCAGCACCCGATGTTAAATCTTGTAACTGATTTCTCGCTCTGTCAGACATTTTGAAACAATACAGAACATATTTGTGTAAACTTCCGTTAAGAAGAGAAAAACAGACATTAAATAGCCCTGATTTGGTAACTGCATAACAGTTAGAGCAAATCAACGCCCATTCATGTCAGAAAAAACCGTTGGTAAAAGCACATATGGTTACCAATTGAAATTGCCTGAGAAGTCGCCATTTCTTGTAACATTTCATCACTGACATAAAAATTTTTCAAACACTGAAACTGACAATATATATTTTCATACATATCATTTTTCTTTTTTTTTGATAAAAACATTTTCATACATATCTTAACACAACACCACTAAACCTTTGTTTTTTCTTCAAAAATAAAAGAAAAAACATTCTATCTTTGTGTAATCCTGTTAAGTTAATATTCTTATCTTTGTACTTTTTTCTCTAACTTTATTTTATCCCTTGTTTAACTTTGAACACAATTTAAACGTATTTTTCATGGTTTTTCATCTATTATAACTAACTAAAAATGTAAATTAAGATCGAATAAAAGGGAATAATTGGTACTAACACTAACATAAAAGTTTTTCAAACTCTAACACTGACAATATACATTTTTATACCTATTCCAACACAATTTATTTGTTATTCAAAAAAATAAATATAATGCTCTTCATTTTTGGTTTTGTATAATCTTCTTAAATTAATATTTCTATCTTTGTACTTTTCTTCTCTAATTTTATCTTATCTCTTATTTAATTTTGACCTTAATATAAATTAAAAGATTAAAGCATTATTTACTATAGTCAATTAAAAAAATATAGTAAAACAAAGAAAGAAATAATGTAAAGAAGAGGAAACAAAGCCAATGATGTGGAGAGAGCAATAGTGGTCCAGGCCAAAGAACATAGCACGTGAACTTACAGCTTAGCCTTCAGATGTCTCCACGTTCTCCCTTCTTTTCTTTTTTCCTTTTTTCGCCCCACATTTTCAGTTTTGACCCACTTTTACCCTATAAAGTTTTGCTTAAATGCTTACTCATTTATGCTAAACAATAATTGTGAAAATTATAACAATAGTAAAAAATAGGGCCATTTTCGAAAATTATAAAAATATCACAATTTGTTCCAAAAATACCATAAAAATGTTTTTGTTTCAAAAACAGCAAAAATTTAAAATAGCTTTACAACTTTAAATTTGAACCTTAAACCTCCAAAACAAAATTCACCTCATTCAAAACTAAACCTTAAACTCTAATTAGTGAATCCAAACACAAAAATTTAAATTTTAAACCCTTAAAATTCACTTTTTATTTTGTGGTATTTTTGAAACATTTGAGACAGGGCCGGTCCTGAGATTTTAAAATTTTCTAAAAGCCGCAAGCTACAATGGAAAAATAGGCCAAAATTGTACAATTTTTCAAAAAATAGGCCATTTTCTTATATAAAAATTTTTGATAGAAAAATGGGCCGCAAGCGCATGCTTGCTCTGCTTGGGCTCAAGACCGGCTCTGATTTGAGAATGTGTAGTATTTGTGGAACTTTTGGGTGTGTGTGGTATTTTTAAAATTAATAATATTTTTATTATTATATTTAAATCGATAAATTTATCTACTAATAATTTTTAATATAAAAAATATTAAATAAAATTGAAAATCAAAATCACATCTTCAATTCAATAATAATTAGGGAGATTCTCAAAAATATCATCAAAAGCTAGGTTTATTCTTAAAATACCACACACTCCCAAAAGTTCCAATAATACTACATATTTTTCAAAAAATATCACAAAAATGTTTTTATTCCAAAAATACCACAAAATGGAAAGAACTTTAAAACTACAAATTTAGTTGCTAAAACCCCAAAATCAAACCCTACCCCTTTCAAAACTAAACCCTAAACTCTATTTAGTGAACCCAAAACCAAAATTATAAATTCTAAACCCTTTAAATTCACTTTTATGATTGTGGTATTTTTGGAACATTTGATAGTGTGTAATATTTTTAAAGCTTTTGAGAATGTGTGATATTTTAGAATTTGAACTTTTTGGATAATATTTCAAAGAATTCTCTAATATAATTTTTATGTTTATATTTTCTATATAAATTAAAGAATTTACTTTTTATGAGATATATACCATCTAGATTCTGTATGACATCATCTATATGTTCAGGTCTTAGGCAGGGATAATAGTAACTTTAATAGATAGTAACATTCTAAAATATTATTACTTATCATCCATAGAAAGTGAAAGAAATGTCTTTTATATATATTTTAAAATCATATTAATTAATTGATTGGTTTTTTTTCCTAAGAATGAAATAATCTCATATGAGATTTATTTAAGGAATAAAAAAATCGCTTTCAATCACTTCAAATATGTGTAAACATTTTCATGGTTCAAAGTATTGTTCTTTTTGTCAATAAAAAGCAAATTATTATTTTATTATTATTTTATATGGATGTGGAAGAGAAACCAATCTTTAACAATTCAATTAACCTAAATTTGGCTATGGATATATATATTTAATGAAACAAAATAATTAGAAGAAAATATCAATTAGTACACAATTCTTAGACACTCACAACAACAACAACAACAACAAAAAAAACAAAAAAAACAACAAATCAGCTAAGTTCTTTTTACAAACCATTAAAACAAAAACAAAAAAATCAGATAAATTAAAGCAAATTCATCACAACTTTTTAAAAACATGTGATTAGATTTAAAATAGAAAAATGTCTTCATTTTCTTATAAATTAAATTTCTTGATTTTTGTCAAGAAATATTTGGCCATGAAGAGAATAATTAAATCTTAGTGAATTTTAATGAACAATTTTAGACATTGAGGAGCTGTTCTTTCTCAACTGATGGTTTAATATCAGACATAGATTGATCAGAGACATTATTCTCCATCTTCTTGAGACTTTGTTGATGATAAACTTGTCGAAGTCTCTCAATTTCTCTCTTTAATGCTTCTTGATGGGCTAAAAAATATTAAATTAACAACAACAAAAACAAAAAAAAAATATTGTCAATAAACCTAAATATACAATGACTACTCACAATTATCATGATAATATATAAATAGAGTGATATATATATATATATATATATATATAAATTAATAACGTCAAGATTACACTAGCTTATTAAAAAAGTTGTTTATAATATTTGTTAGTTTATAGAGAAATAAATTGCACCAAAGTCACATTGCTTATATTTTAAATTGAAGACCCATTTCAAAAAAAAAAAAATTGTCAAATTTGAAACCAAAAAATTATTATTTGTAGAGTTATTTAAATTAATAACGTCTATAAATTAATAACGTCAAAAGTACATTAGATTATTTTAAAAAAACATTATAAATATTATTATTTTATACAGAATTAAACTGGACCAAAGTCAAATTTGAAACCAAAAAATTATTATTATATAGAGTTATTTATGGAGTAATTCCTTGAAACACCATCAAAAGAAGTTCAAATTCCAAAAATACCACACACTCCCAAAAGTTCCAAAAATACCACATACTCTCAAATGTTCCAAAAATACCACAAACATAAAAAGTGAATTTTAAGAGTTTAAAATTTAAAATTTTGGATTTGGGTTCACTAAATAGAATTTAGGGTTTAGTTTTGAAGGGGATAGGGTTTGGTTTTGGGGTTTTTGGATTTAAATTTGAAGTTTTAAAGCTATTTCAAATTTTGTGGTATTTTTGGAACAAAAACATTTGTGTGGTATTTTTGGAAAAAATGTGGTATTTTTGGAACTTTTGGGAGTGTGTGGTATTTTTGGAATATACATAACTTTTTGTGGTATTTTTGAGAATGTCCCTTATTTATGCTGATTATTATTATTATATATATATATATATATATATATCATATGTGCACACATGGACAGTTGTTCGAGCTTACTAACTAGACTAGTTTTTTTTTTAGTTTTTGATTCATAATTAGTAGTTAAACCCCTATAGTAAAATAATTACTAGAGATTTATATTAATCTTGTAATAAGGAGACAATATCTACTAAAAATATCAAAGGCAACAAAATAAGTATATTATTGCAAATTAATATTGTAATTTTATGAAACATTTATTAAGCATGCATTGCCACAAGTACTTGACATTAATTGGTCGAGCATGTATATTGTGAGTGGTAATTAAATTAAATGCAAGAAGTGAAAAGGGTGAAAATAATGGCAGTACCAAATATTTTATTGGTTCCGTAATATAAGATGTGTTGATTAAAAACAAGCTTATTAAAAAATTGTAATTTTTATTTAAAATATTTTATATATTATATTTTAAAAATATTTGACTAATCAATAAAAAATTGGCATTTTATTACTAGATATTGACTATTTAATAGCTTTAAAATCTGTATAAAAATACGAAAAGATCTTATATTTTGGAACATAAATAATTTTCTAAAATATTTTATATTATGCAACGGAAAGAGTATATATTAAGAAACTAAAACATGCTTTATAATTTGATGATCTTACGAATTCATTCACACAAAACTAATCAATCTTTTTTTAAAAATCACTTAATTATATAAAATTGAAGTATAAGAATAAATTGTGTAAAAAAGAAAATGTAAGAATAAATTTAAAAAGAGGATATTAATTAATTACCGTCTTTGAAAATCTTGTCTTGTGCTAAAGCAGCGATTCGTTGCTTAATAGCACTATTGTCGACGTTAAGAAGCAATCTTTGATGATCCAAAAATGCAACTCTTGGTGATAACACTGAAACTTCAGTCTATATAAATTTCACAAATTTTTTTAATCACTTATTTAGTATTTTATTTAATTAATTAATTAGTTTCAATTATTATATATATGTATATAAATTTTACCTGCAATGAAGTAACGCTACGTTCAAGCTCTGATATGTATTGCAATTTCCTCACCCTTGATCTTTGTGCTGATTGTCTATTTGCCAAAATTCTACATAATTTTTTCAAAAAAAAATAAAAAAATTAGATCAAAATTTTAGAATTCTCTACAGAATTTTATATTTTTATTATTATTATTTTTTTAACCAAGAGATTTTGATCTAGTGGTTAAGGCACTTCAGACACAAGAAAAAACAAAAAAAAAGAATTATATTTTTATCTTTTTTTATAGAATTTTAGATTTTTTTTCCTTCTTTTTTTTGTTAGAATTTTAGATTATGAATATATATATATATATATATATATATATAGACTATGTATTAATTTATATTTTAGTGTTTTTTTATAATAACTTTGTGTTCCCAAATTCAATCTAATTATACATCTTTTATCAGAAAAACAAAATATTTTTATCTTTTTTAATGGATTTTAGATTTTTTTTTCCTTTTTTGTTAGAATTTTAGATTATGGATATATATATATATATATATACTATGTATTAATTTGAATTTTAGTGTTTTTTTTATAATAACTTTGTGTTCCCAAATTCTAATGATACATCTTTTATCAGTAAAAAAAAGTTAGAACAAAAAATTAAGTAATAGTTTTATAATTTTTTATTGATGTGACACTAATTTAACTAAAATTATATTTATTTCCAAAATGGTATATAACGAATTTGCAGAGATTATTATAACTGTATACGTGCATGCATGACCTTTTTGGATGTTATTTTTAAATTTACCTTTTTACCCTTTTAGGATCATGAATCCTATTATCAGAGCTTCCACCGGAATTTTGATTCGCCGACGTCGGACTTTCTTGTGGTTCAGTCTTACACTGACTTTGAACCTCTTCCGTTTCATTATAATTATTATTATTATTGTTATTGTTATTATTATTGTTGATGATATCCATCTGAGACGGTGGTGGTTCTTTATCATCGCCGTCTCCTTCACCGTCTCCGTCGCTTAAGCTAGGTGTAGATGTGTTAGATGAAGAACGTGTAGGACGCACATTGCCATTGATGATATTATTATGATGATGATTGTTGTTATGAACATCGTCGTTGAACATAGACATGAATTGTTCATCATCAAATCTATCGAAATGGTGGTTTCCGACGACGGTGGAGGAATGTGGTTCAAGAAAAGCAATAGAATCGCTTATTGAACGACGGTGACTTCCACGGCGAGTTGTTGAAAAATCAAGAAATTCATCCATCCATGAAGGGTTGTTATTTTGTTGTTGTTGTTGTGGTGATTGTTGTATGGTGGTTGCAGCGGCGGCTGTGGCGGCTGCAGTGGCGGCGATTGAAGGAAGTTTTTGTGATGAAAAATCAGGCCAATTTGGTGTAGTAGTAGTAGTCATTGGGATTTTTGGAGGAAGTTGTGCCATTTTTTTTGAAAGAAAACAAGATTTTTATTTGTTTATGGAAATTATATAAGAAAAAGGAGAAGAACCCAATTGAGAAAATAAAAAACCCTAATGGAAAAAATCAAAATTTGAGAGAAGAAGAAAGTGAGTAACAAGAAGAATTGAAATTTAGATGTTCATAGCCATTAGAGAAAGAGAAAGAGAAGTAACTAAAATGGCTATGTATAACAAAGAGTAGTTATACAAAACAGAAGTAAGAAGAAGATAAATAAAAATAGAATAGAAAATACTAAAAGAATCAATTTTTACAAAGTGGGGTCACATGGAGGGGAAGAAAGAGATCGAAAACAGCTATGAAACAGCTGTTACATAATAAGCTTTGAGGTCTTAAGATTGGAGAATCAGGAAGCACGTGCTGGTCTTAGTGAAAAAAAAAACCATCTCTTCTCTTCAGGGCCGGTCCTGAGATTTTAAAATTTTCTAAAAGCCGCAATCTACAATAGAAAAATAGGCCAAAATTGTACAATTTTTCAAAAAAATGGGCCGTTTTCTTAACTAAAATTTTTAAACTGAAAAATGGGCCGCAAGCGCATGTTTTCTCTGCTTGGGCTCAAGACCAGCTCTGCTTCTCTTGATTTGTTGTTTGTTTAAAATATTCATAAGTCTTTCTTTTGAAATTATACAATGTTTAATATTGTATCACTTGGAAACATTCTTATGTTTTCCTCTTCCACATGCTATTGTTTTTTTTCCTCCACCACCTTCTTCCACCGTTTGATCATTTCCTCACACTTGGCTACAAGCTACTAGATGCTTTGTATGCCATGAGTTGATCAAAAGGAACACTTGTATAGTTGTATTTATGCGATTTAGTGTCAAATTGCTAAATCATTTCTCTTAACCAATCGAAGATGAAATTATGTGTTAGGTCTACTAGTAAGTTCTGTCGATTTATATTTTTTGCTGTAGAAAGTTGGTTGTAGGAATTATTGTTGTAGCTTTTATTTTTTGTTGTAAGATTTTGGCTTTAGAAATCTTGCTATAAGTTTTCAAAATAAAATTATGATTGGCAAATATCAGTAGTGTTGTATGCTTTTTTGCTTTGCAGAACCAAAAATATATTCAAAGCTTAAATACTAGTGCTCTGGACTTTTTGCTCTGCAGAGCCAAAAAATAAACAAAATAATATATATTGCATTAGAAATCAAAAATCTTCACAGAGTTTGATTGGTGAAAACTTAATGGCTTAGAAATCAATATGGCTATGCGGAGATTTTAAAGCATTTACGAATCACCACCAAAATTTAGTGAGTGGACTATTTAACATATTCATTCATTATGTGGAAAAATTAAGGATTTCGACTCCTAACTTTTTTTTTGATAAACCATAGAAGTTCTGAGCCTCCTCCGGTGCCCGGAGCCAGCCGTTGATAATACCTATTTAAAGCGTATTTACTTTTTCCAAGAGATTTGAATTAGTGACCTTGAACACTTCAAATAGTGTCTCAACCATTAGACCAAAGTCCCTTAATTACCAAAACAAATTTGAATTTAATATCTCAATTTTCAATATTTAATTATTTTAAAAAATATATTTAAAATTTATTCAAATTTTTCGATGAATTTTTCATCAAAAAATTTTTAGTAGAATTTTTATTCAACATCAAATTTGTAAAAAAAAAAAAAAAAATCGATGAATTTTCCTCAGCGTCTGTTACATTTTTCTAACCACTGATTTTGATTTTTGATGATCCAATTTCTATGACATCTCCATCAAATTTGTTTATTTCCCTTATCTTATAGTGTTAATTTCTCTTTCAAAAACATCCGGGTCGAATTGCAATCAGTGGTCCATACAAAATATTTACACACACTAAAACTAAATCCATAAAGCTATATATAAGAGATTTTAATCTAACACTTGTGTGCAAAATATGTATGATTTTGAATTACACCATTTACATTCTTCATTAATTATTGTTTTTTTTTTTTTGTAAGTTTTATTATTATTGTTACTTAGTTTAATGAACAAGTTTTCACCTCACCAGCCTCCGCTATGAGGACCACCTGCGTCTTGCCTCTATTCGTCAGCGATGGGCAGCTACTTCGGCATAAGTCAAGCTCAGCATACTCCACAACTTCCAGCAATCCCGTTTCTTACATCTCCCATAAGTGTCGCTGGATATAAGGTCTGTACTCTTTTTCCTATCACTAGTTTTGTCCCACAGAGTTTTCTAGTGATAGGTTTTAACGAGGCAACCTTATATCCCTTACACGGCGCGCTTGTTTTTTTCCAACTCTCTCGGTTTTATCTATTTTCTATTTATCATGTCTATTGTTACTCACCTATGTAGATAAACCTTAAATTTTTATATCAATTTAACATTTTATAAAAAAAACAAGTTTTCACCTAAAGATCAAAATGGACAAGTTTATAACACATTGTCTTATCAAAGTTGATAGCATAAGAGTGGCAATTTCATCAAATGACAAAGAAGAATAGTCCAATACCATTAATACACTTCTCTTTCTGTCCTTCACATGTACAATTTGGCATATAGAGAAACATTGCATGTATATAACAATCAAATAACACAAAAAGCAATCATAAGTTATAACATATATATATATATATATATGTAAATTTATGAAAATTCAATGCTTATTTAAAGGAGAAAACATTATAAAATAGATTGTAAAGAGATGAATGCATATAGTGGAAGAGAGATAGAGAGAAATGAGCTGTTGAAAGATCAAATTTTAAAAAGAAAAAGAGAAGAGAAGTGAAGAAGAGAACCATGTTCATGTGTCAGAACATGTGCCTTGGTTTTTTTTATTTTGCTATAATATTTTTTTGTGACTTGTGGAGACCTCTCCCTCTCATATTTGGCTATTTTCTTTGTCCCCAAACCAAAGGTCCATGTAGGCCAATCCATTTTATTCATTGTTCTTATGAGCATAAAGATAATTTATTGGATTAAATTCACATTTTTGGCACTAAATTAAACTAAAACAACCCATAATACCGTTTTTTTATGATCATGGTATCTGGAGTCCGGAAAGATTTCGACTAGGTCCTAAGCGTCCGCAGTCGCCAAGAATATCCAGGAGGGCCGCCAAAATTTACCCCATGTTAATTGACGGTGGCCGAGATTCGAACCTAGATAGCGGAACTCACAGTTGTGAACTCTTTATCACCAGACTTAGAAGCCCCGATTTTCATCTCATAATACCGTTTTTTGTGTTGAAAGTATAACATTTTGTTATAGTTTTAGTACTAAATTTTGTTTCATCACTAAAACCACATTAAAAAGATATTCTCTAGTATTATATTATTAAATTGTTTTGATAAATATATTATAATTTTTAATACAATATAGTCAAATAAATTATTCTAACACATACAATATTCTATTTTATATGTTTATTTGATTATTTTATTTATTTATTTATTTATTAGTTAATATATATATATATATATATATTAGCAATAAATATGTGAATAGTATTTATCGTTGTGAAATTCATGCCAAATATGATATGACATTGTAACATCACAATAAAATGATAAAGTTTTTAGAGTCCAGTTAGAGAAATTATAATATATGACATTAAAATAGCGTTTTGGAGTGTCATTTGGGATGGATTAAATCGATAAAATATCTATTTTTATTGATAAAGAAATGTAGAAATCTTTTTCTACAAAAAAAAAAGAAATGTAGAAATCTTAAAAGTTTACATTATACAAATTAGATTGTTAATTGTTAATGATATAACAAAATTTGTAAGAACAACATATATAAAGTCGATTCGAATATATTGTTATTAATTTTGTGTTTAAAATATGAGTAGTCTAGAACAAATTTTATGCATGCATTAGAACATTTTTTAATGTATATGAAATTATTAATTAGTAAAAAAATTTGTATTACTTGGTACCAAATTTTTATTGTTTTTTTTTTTTTTTTGATTAAACCAAATTTTTATTGTTCCAACGTTTGTTTCACTATACATATGAAAAATTTATATGCAATTCATTTTTAATGATACATTTTTTATTACATAAAACAAACCAAACATCAACAATTGTCCTCTAACATAGTACTCTATAAATATCATCTTTATTTTCTACAAAAGACCGGTCTTCAAATTTCTACAACAAGCCAGGCAACAACTATAACATAAAATATTTAAAAGATGAAGGAAAATGGATCTCTTGTAGAAATTGAAATGACAGTTTAATCAAAAGTTTTTGACGAAGAATGTTCTGTCGTTACTATGGCAGCTTTTAATTGGCCAGCTAAAACAAACTTATGAAAATTAAAATAAAATATAGTTAACTAATTTGTGGAAAAGTACAACATATACGGCACTAGTTAATCATACAAATATATATTAAATTTATTTATCAAACAAAATTTGAATTAATTTTTAAAGATATAATTTTCAGCAACGAAAATTTAAAGAAATATAAAGTCATAGACTAATATATAAAAAATAATGAATATGAGATAATTTATTTATTGTTAATTAATTTTAAGTTGGATAACCATAATCTTAATATGAAATCGATGTCTGTTCGCGGTCTAATCCAAAATTGTTTCGCCAAAATTAAACCCATAAAAATGGTTTTATATATATATA
>OVBE01007723.1:0-18106 GCA_900406425.1 Iberis pinnata
CAGAGCTGCCTGAGATCGATCTGGGTTCATTGCAGAACTGCCTGAGATCGATCTAGGCTCGTTGTAGGATCGATCTGGAGTGCTGTTGGGATCGATCTGCATTGAGTTGAGATCGATCCCCCTGGGTGCTGAGTGGGATCGATCTTGTTTCGCTGCAGGATTGCCTGGGATCGATCCTGCCTTGAGTTGGGATCGATCCTGCAGCTGCTTGGAGGTAAGTTCAGTCCATTCCACAGTTGATTGCTGAGTCCATTCCAATGTCAAGTGCTTTTTTTCTGAAATTTCTCAAATCCTTCCCAAAAATACCTGAAAGTCCTCAAAAACCTCCAAAATGCGTGCATATGCAAATTCTTATGCAAAAATCTGAAAAACACTAAAGTTAGTGAAATCAACAATAAATGTGATGTATGCACGCTTTTAGACCTCATAATCGATGCTAATTGATAATTAAAAACCGTGAAAATTCAGAGTCATCACCTAGCGCCACTTCGTTTCTTTTCGTTTTGTGCGCCGGTGATGGGTGGCTCCTTTAGCACCCTCGCCGGTTTTCTTTCTTTCTTTCCCTCTTTTGCTTTTGTCTTCTCGGTTTAAAGTTTCCTGTGGTGTTTATCTTGGGGTTTTAGTCGGATTCGTTTATCAAAGCCCTGATGGTTCCTTGTCCTTCTTCGGTAGCCAGGCGGTTGAGCTTACGCTTGGGACGGTGATGGTAGCGGAGTTGCTACAGATCGGTTTTGGTTTAGGCGTTGGTGGTCTGTTTTCTGGGCACATCTCCGGTGGTGCGGTTCTGCCGGTTTCCTCATCAGTTTATGTGAGTTTCTTCTTGTTCATGGTTGGGTTTAGATAGGTTCGTTGGTTGCTTTGTTCGGGCTCACTATTTCTTCCCCTTGTATCCACAATTGTCTAGCTCGGTTGTTTATCATGGTGGCTGGTTGATTTTTAGTGGTGGTTCACGATTTGATTAGGTTTAGCCTCGTCGTTGTGATGTAGTGTGGGCTGGTTTCTTTTTGTTCTTTCGGCCTTGTGTATCTAGTTTGTTTGGTGTCTCGGCGTTTCTCAGTTATAGATCCTTGTTCGTCCTTTCCGTCTCTTCCATCCTTGCTTCCGTTTTAAGCATTTGGAAAATTATTTTCTCCTCACCAAGTCAGGCTTCCTATGACGCTTTTTGTATGTGTTTTGCTTGGAGGTGTTTCTTCGGTCTTTAGACTTTTTGGCGGTATCACAAATTCAACGGATCCGTTTGAGTATCTCCTGTAAGAGTTTGGCACTTCATTTTGTCAAAGCCGTAATATTTCTATGCTTATTTGTTATTTGTCCTCTTTTGTTTCTTCTTGGGGATGCTTTTTATTGGTTTTGATATGGTCAGGTGTCTTTGGAGTCTCATCTTTGTTTTTTTTCTCTTGTGTAATCCTCAACTTGTAATTGTTTCATTTGTTTTCTATAAATAAAGATGACAATATATATATATATATATATATCGAGAAGAAAACTCGGATCCCAACAAATCTTCTAAAAACAAAAATTATCCAGAGACTCCAAATTGTGAAAATATGAAGAAAGTTAAAAAACCATAAGTATTAATTTTATAAATTTTAAATATTATTTTTATAACTTTTTTCCTTAAAATAAAAGTATTCTAGATTTTACAATATGCTTTTATCATATTGAACTATAACTACATATATTTATGACATAGTTTTAGTGAATGGAATTCTTACGTTAAAAATTGGAAAAATGATTACAAAATTACTCTTAATAAATTAAATATGTTTTGATTCTATGCGACTTTCTCTCTCGCTCGGTGATCACCTCCAATGAGAGTTTAATTGAAGCTTCGGCGGTGGTTCGGTTTTAGATTTAGTCTTGCATGGATTCTCTTTCATGGTTCATATTTTTCATATCTGTGACTTATTCTTGTTTAACTGAGTATCAATCTCGTAATTGGGCTCTGATCTACTTTATTTTTTGGGTTTTTGAACAAAGGAAGTATTCTAGTTGGAAATTGAATTGGATTTGTACTGGTCAATATACGTTTTACAGTTTCTGAAAGCGAAGATTGCCTTTTCATTTTCTGTGTCTCTGTTTAAGGATGGATCAAGATGTTATATACCGGCCTTTAGGTATAATCACACTTATTCTCTTCTCTTTTGGTATTCTCGTAAGTTTCTGATTTTGATCTCTCTCTCTCTTCCTCCTTCGAGAGGATGGCTAAACAAAGTGACTTTCTTTCCGGTAATGGAGCTAAGGAAAGTCGCCGTAAGCTTCCACCGTTGAAACTAACTAATTTCGACAACTCTGCTCTGGTCAAGAGCTTCGAAAAAACTCTGGTTGGCCGAGTCTTAAATCAATCGGTTCAAGGGACAAGTGTGAAACAGTTGGTTACCGTTTTCCCTCGTGTTTGGGCTTGTCCGGGACACGTACAAGGTTATGACTTGGGAAGTGGCCGATTTAGATTCAGGTTTCAAAAAGAAGAGGACTTGGAGAGGGTGCTGGCTTTAAGGCCGTTTTTCTTTGATCGTTGGATGACCAGTTTGGACCGTTGGGTGCCAAATTCTAGATTGAATTATCCATCCTCCATAATATTTCGGATTTACATAGTTGGTGTTCCTGACATTTACATAATGGAATCACTCTACAGAAGTATTGGGGATGAACTTGGTGAGTGTGTGGTGGTATATGCTCAAGAAGGGAAGATTCAAGTTATCCAAGATACAGAAAACTCTCTAGTTTTCAATCGCGAGCTTGAGTTGCCAAATGGTGATCTGCTCAAGGTTAAATTAGAGTATGAAAATTTACATGGATTTTGCCGGCGGTGTTTGAGTGTCCGCTGTTACAAAAGGAGACGGAGAAGAAACCGTTTCGGCAAGATGGTAACCCTGATGGAGGTCCACATAAATATGTGAGGGGAGCAGGTCTGTCCGATCACCGACGTAACTATTGGCAAAATCGCCAATTAAATGCTGGCGAGGGCTCTAGTCGAGGTACTGAAAAAACCGAAAACTGACCACATGTTAAACGCAAGCTTTTTCCAGAAGCTTTGGCTATCCCTGAGGTGCCGCAACAAGATTCTGGTGGAAGTTCCGGTGAATTAATTCAAGCATCAATCAAATCTGGAATTTCTGGTGTTGTGGGGATGTCTGTCGATGATGCAATGGGCCGTAATTCAAAGACATTTCCATATGGGCTTCCCGCAGCAATTACCACCCATGAGCCCACCAACTCGATTGATACGCAGGGAACAGTTATCAACGGCCCACTGGGCCTTAGGCTGACAGATCAGTCGGTTGGGAACCAACATAAAATAGGAGAGAAGCAATTGGGCCTGGTCCAATTAAATACTAAGGAAACTTGTCGAGATATCTTCGATGAATACACAGGTGGTACATGTCACTTCTTATGAACTTTTGGGTCAGTTGGGCCGAGTGTTTCACAAGAGAAGATTGGGTAAGGCCCTTGTTGAAGAGAAGGAGCAGTCTACTGATGGGGTTTGGGCTTCATATGATTCTGGATTGGGCTTGGATTTAGAACTTGGTGAGATTAATGAATTCTTTTTGGGCCCTTTCGATACCTTAACTGTCGAGTTTCCACAACATAATGACGACAATTTGATTTCGTTACAAGATCAAGTTTTGGCGGAATTTTTGAAGTGTGACTTTGAACAGGAGGATCGATCAAAGGTAAGCTTTTTGCGAAAGACTAATGATCTGTCAGGTGTAACTTGTAAGGGCAAAAAGAAAATAGCCAAGAGGGATGCCTTCTTTAGCAAGGCATTGCAAGCCAAGAAGAAAATTGGTCATTCAATTTTTCGCGGTTCCAGGTTGAGGAATCAAACATCTCGCCTCTTTGGAATTTCAGAACTGACAACTGAGATGTTCCCATCCAGCTCAGAGATGGGTCTTCTAAGCAAGAAGGAATCTGAGGTTTTGGTAAGCCAGGTGGTTGAAGAACACCACCAAGCAACATGTTAAATGATTTTAAGTTGGAACTGTCAAGGAGCGGGAAGCTTCTTGACAGTTCGGCGGTTACGGGATCTTCGGTGTACGATTTTCTCGGGCCTTCTTTTTTTAATGGAGACGAAGAAGAATCGAGAGTTTCTTCAGAATCTTCAAGCGCATTTGGGTTATGATTTTTTATTTGTTGTTGACTCTTCTAGTCTTAGCGGGGGATTAGTTTTCGCTTTAAAAGAGTTTAATGTTCAAGTACTTTTTCATGATAAAAATGTAATCGATACCTTGGTTACTTTGGATGGAAATAAAACATTTATCTCTTTTGTTTATGGTCATCCTGTCATAAATAAACGTGTTCAAGTCTAGGAACGGTTAAAACAAATTAGTTCAAATCGATCTGGAGCGTGGGCCATGATCGCGGATTTTAATGAAATTGTAGATCATCTTGAAAAACAAGGAGGTAGAACACGTCCTGAGAGTTCTTTTCTTGATTTACGCCTAATGCGACAATGCTGCGGCTTGATGGATTTCCCTTTTACGGGAATAGTCTTTCTTGGGTTGGCCGACGGGGAAAGAATATAATTTGCTGTCGTCTAGATAGAGCTATGGGTAATGAGGATTGGTTTGACATGTTTACATGGTCGCATATGGAATATTTACGATTTCTAGGTTCCGATCACAGACCGATCCTTTTTCATTATGCTCAAAAAAAAGTTCGGGGGTCTCATCAGTTTTGATTTGACAAAAGATGGCTTATAAGGCCAAATTTCGAACAAATTGTACATCAAGGATGGAATGGTTCAAATGCATCCCATGAGTTATTTTTGGGTGATCGGGTTAAGCATTGTCGCCGACAGATTTCAAAGTGGAGGGAAAAAGCCAACACAAATTCTGGCACTCAGCTAGAATCTTTAAAAAATCGGTTGGATAATGCAATTTCTAGCGATGATTCTCAGCTGGAGGACATTACTCAATTATCTGATCAATTGAGGGCAACAATTACCGAAGAGGAAATTTATTGGAAACAAAAAAGTCGAGTTACATGGCTACAGGAGGGTGATAAAAATACTAAATTTTTTCACGCTACAACCAAACATAGAAGGGGTAGAAATCGGATCACAGGGTTAACCTCGGGGTCTGGAGAATGGGTTGAAAAGGAGGAGGATATTACGCTTGAGGCGGTCAGATTTTTTCAATCTCTCTTTCAAGCATCAAATGCAGAAAGTTTAGAACTTGCTCTGGAGCCGGTCCAAGGTTAGTATCAGATGAGATGACTGAAATACTATTAAAACCGGTATCGGATCTGGAGGTTAGAGAAGATGTTTTCTCAATGAACCCGGACAAGGCCCCGGGGCCCGATGGAATGACTACTCTCTTTTACCAATGGTTTTGGCACATAGTGGGTGATCATATGATTGCGATGGTTCGTAATTTTATGGTAACAGGTTTTCTCGATCCCATATTGAATGAAACGCATATTTTCCTGATTCCAAAAATTGAACGGCTCAGGTCTATGGCGGAATTCCGACCCATTAGTTTATGCAATGTATGTTATAAGATCTTATCCAAGGTATTATGCCATCGTCTTAAAAAAATACTTTCTGATTTGGTATCTGAGACACAGTCAGCCTTTGTGGCTGGCTGGCTTATTACTGATAACATTCTTCTGGCGCAAGAGGCGTTTCATGCGCTCAGATCCAAAACAAGTTGTATAAAAGATTTTATGGCCATAAAAACGGATATAAGTAAAACGTATGATCGAGTAGAATGGAGTCTTCTCCGTGCCACCCTACTAAAAATGGGTTTTTCTGTTAAATGGGTTAATTGGGTTATGATGTGATCGTGGATGGACTTCAAGAACCAAAACCTGAACCGGAGCTTGAACCGGAGCAGCATGAACCTGAAGGGAGGATCACGAGATCAAAGGCAAGAGAGCTAGCTAATCAGGCCCACATGATGCAACATTCAGAGGTAGAAGATCAATGTTGCAACATCTATCAGCTATTCATGCTTGACGTTCCATAAGAACCAGATCTCTGATCGGTTAGCTAAGTGGGTAATGTCTGTACTCTTTTGTCCTTAGTCGAGATGATCATTTTTTCCCACATTGGGTTTTTGGTCAATCACTAAGGTTTTAACGAGGCACTTTATCCACTTCGTTAAAGCTTTATGAGAAGAATCTGGCATAAGTATTTTATAAAATACTTGGCGAGATTAATAAAGTCTTCTAGAAGATGAAACTTACCTTCCAAGGCTTATCTTCTAGAAGCTGCTTTCCATTTCTTTTGAGTTTATTTCTTTTTATTTTCCTTTAAGGAATGAGATATGTTAGAAATTCCCTAGGCTCATGTGCCAATAAATAGTTTTCGAAACCCTTGTTTATTTCTTAGCAAGCTTTTCAGTCGAAATTTTAAGAATTGTTGAGAAAAAATTGTCTAATTCCCTTGCTCATTGGATTGAGAATCCTTGTTGTTCTTCATATGTGAAAGATTCAGAACTCCTTTCTATCTTGTCTTGTCTAATCCCTAAGACAATACAATCTTTCATCTATCTCTTTTCATCCCCTTTTGTTCGAAACTCACCATCAAAAATCAGCCCTTTCATTGATATCATATTCGATCATCACACATACCATCGTCGGCCTAGTTTTGCACAAGTCTCGGCCTTGTCTTCATCGTACAACCATCCTTGCATCATCCTAACACCTTCAGCCATCCATATAATCAAAGTTCAGCCGAAAACCTCAAGCATAAGTTGTTGTCCAAATCGAATCATTCCAGTGCATCATTGTCGAGTCTTCAAGCCTTTGTTCAGAGTAGACCTAGGATCATATCAGGTGGTATCAGAGCCAACTCTATACCAAAGGCTGAGCAATCCCTAAAACCCTAATCTCTCATTTTCTTCGAAAATTTTTCTGGTTTTAAGGTTAAAGAACCCTAGGTTTTAGTTGTCTAATTTCGTGTAGGTTAGCTTAAAGAACCAGAATTTTGCATTGAATTAGGTTGTTAGATTGCTTGAATTCATCTAGATTAGTTTAAAGAATTATAATCTTGAAATTGCATTAGGTTATTAATATGATTTTCTTTCTTAGATTCATATAGAACACTTTGAAATTTTCAGAATTTGAATCCAATATAATCGAAATTTCACGTTGTGTGTTTGTTGTCTTTGAACAAATTACGGGTGCAAGTTCTTGGTATTTCAGGTACCATGGAACTCTCTGCAGAAGCAATGGAGACCTTGAATAGGTTGATTGGTCAACAAATCAAGGACAACAATGCGATCTTGTTGCAACAGATAGAGCAACTCAAAGACAAAGTGGATACAATGAGATTAGAAAAGAAGAAAAGAACTCGAAGTGATGGACATTCAAGTCCAACTCCTACACCTTCAGAGTTCAACATAATTGCTAAGGGAAAAGGACACATGTGAGAGTCCTCTAAACCGAACAAAGAAGGTTCATCCTTTAGAACCAGAGCTGGTCTGAGAATCAGAAGAAACCGAGACCAACATCATGGGTCAGATCGTGTGCCTTCTGAAGAAGAAGAGGTGTCGAACCATAGCTATGGTAGCACCATAAGACATAGAGGTCCAAGACCTAACCTAGACTTCCATAATCTTGCACATCAGCAGTTGAAGCACATAAAGATCAAGTTCCCATCATTCCTAGGCACGAATGAACCTAAAGTCTATCTAGACTGGGAAAGGAAAATGGAATCCAATTTCATATGCCAAGGAACCTATAACATAAACAAAGTCAAAATCGCTGTTTCAGAATTCAGTGGTTATGATTTGTTATGGTGGGAACAATTGGGAGTAATTAGAGTAAGATCTGGAGAGCCTCCCATAACTACTTGGGATGAGCTAACAATTCAGATGAGGCGAAATTTTGTTCTAGCCTATTATCATAGAGAAATATTGAGGAAGCTTCACAAGTTAGTTCAAGGAACAAGAATCGTCCGAGATTACTTCCAAGAGCTCGAAACTCTCTTGATACGAGCTGATCTAAGTGAAGGTGATGATATGTTCATGTCACGGTTTGTAGGAGGTCTTAACCGAGACATTCAAGATAAGTTAGAGCTTCAGAGTTATCAAGATATAGAAGAGATGGTTCACAAGGCTGAACTGATTGAAGCTCAAAACAAGAGGCGGTTTGTCAAGCCTAGTTTTGCACCACCAACCTTTAAACCGAAAGAATTCTCAACTTCAAGGCCTAGTTTCACTCCGAAACCAGCCACTACTAGAGAAGAAAATCGAAATACTGAGGTAAAACCAAGAACTGGAACTACTTTATCTCAAACTTGGTGTTTCAGGTACCAAGGAATGGGGCATTATGCAAGAGAATGTCTCAACAAGAAGGTGTTTCTCCTTATAGAAGATGGAGAAATCGTACATGAAGAAGAATCAGATGTTGGATCCGAAATTGAAGAAGAAGAAGCATTTGCGGCTGTTGGAGAGTTGCTGGTTACAAGAAGGACTCTAAGTGTACAAAATCAGAATGAAGAAGCATGCCAAAGAGAGAACTTATTCCACACTCGATGCTTCATAAAGTCCAAGGTCTGTTCTTTGATCATTGATGGTGGAAGCTGCACTAATGCAGCTAGTGAAGTTATGGTTCAGAAGCTGAATCTGAAAACTATTCCTCACCCACATCCATACAAGCTACAATGGCTTAATGATGGAGGAGCTCTGACTGTAACTCACCAAGTTTTAATCAACTTTTCAATTGGAAAGTAAGAAGACAAAGTGCTTTGTGATGTTTTGCCAATGGGGTCAAGTCATGTGCTTTTGAGAAGACCTTGGAAATCAGATAGAAAAGTCATTCATGATGGTTTCAAAAACAAGCACAACTTTGAGTTCAAAGGAAGAAGAATCACGCTGGTCCCTTTAACTCCAACCAAAATTTATCAAGATCAGATGCAAGTCAGGCAAAAGGAGAAAGAAAAGATTTCGACCAGCCTATACATCAATCACAATGAGTTTTCTAAAATTTTTGATTTTGAAATTACTTGCTTTATATTTATATGCAAAGACGCTGTTGAAGTCTCTAACCAATCACATGAAATACCGAGTGAAACGAATGAGATTTTGCAGGAATACCGTGATGTCTTTCCTGATGAGATTCCACAGGGTCTTCCACCAATTCGTGGAATAGAGCACCAGATTGATCTAGTTCTTGGTTCAGCGTTACCAAACCGACCAGCCTATCGCACCAATCCAACCGAAACAAAGGAGCTTCAGAAGCAAGTTGAAGAGCTTCTAAGCAAGGACAAATCCGAGAGTCCCTTAGTCCTTGTGTTGTCCCGGTTTTGCTAGTGCCAAAGAAAGATGGAACCTGGCGGATGTGTATCGATTGCAGAGCCATCAACAACATCACAGTGAAGTACCGGCATCCAATCCCGAGATCGTATGACATGCTAGATGAGCTTAGTAGATCAAAAATCTTCACAAAGATCGATTTGAAGAGTGGTTATCATCAGATAAGGATGAAAGAAGGTGATGAATGGAAGACGGCGTTCAAAACAAAGCAAGGACTTTATGAATGGCTGGTGATGCCATTCTGTCTAAAAAACACCCCAAGCACCTTCATGCATCTTATGAACCATGTTCTTAGGAAATTCATCGAAGTATATGTGGTGGTATACTTCGATGATATCCTCATCTACAACAAGGGTTTGCAAGAACATTTAATTCATATTAAATATGTTTTGGATGTATTGAGATCCGAAAATTTGTCTGCAAATCTAGCCAAGTGCTCATTTTGTACTAATGAAGTTGTCTTTTTAGGCTTTGTTGTTAGTGCCTCGGACCAGAAATGGTCGAGATTCGGTATTTGTTGTTGTTGACAGGTTCAGTAAGATGGCACATTTCATAGCTAGCCATAAAACCGATGATGCTGTGAGTGTAGCTAATCTGTTTTTCAGAGAAGTTGTAAGGCTTCATGGGATGCCTAAGATGATAGTTTCAGACCGAGACACGAAGTTTCTTAGTCACTTTTGGCGAACTCTCTGGGCGAAACTAGGAACAAAGCTTCAATTCTCTATAACTTGTCATCCACAAACCGATGGACAAACAGAAGTTGTCAATAGATCACTATCAACGCTCTTAAGAGCCTTGATCAAGAGAAATTTGAAGGCGTGGGAAGACTGCTTACCACATGTGGAGTTTGCTTACAATCACGCTAAGCATTCTTCAACTTTATTTTCTCCCTTTGAAATTATTTATGGTTTTAATCCTAATTCCCCTCTAGACTTGATTCCTTTGCTTGAGAAAGAACGTTGTAGTGTTGATGGTAAAAGGAAAGTGGAGCAGATCCGAAAGCTACATGAACAAGCTAGGATTAACATAGAGAATAAGACGCAGCAATACCAAAGGCATGCTAACAAAGGACGTAAGGAGTTGCTGTTTGAAGTTTGGCGATTTGGTGTGGCTACATCTGCGCAAAGAAAGATTTTCGAAGAGAGAAAATCCAAGCTGAAGCCAAGAGTAGATGGACCCTTCGAAGTCATTCAGAATATCAACGACAATGCCTACAAACTCGACTTAAAAGGGAAGTACAAAACCTCTAGTTCATTCATTGTTTCTGATTTGAATCCTTTTATTGCAGATTCCGATTTGAGGTCAAATCGTTTTCAAGAAGGGGAGGATGATGTGATCGTGGATGGAATTCAAGAACCAGAACCTGAACCGGAGCTTGAACCGGAGCAGCTTGAACCTGAAGGGAGGATCACGAGATCAAAGTCAAGAGAGCTAACTAATTAGGCCCACGTGATGCAACATTCAGAGGTAGAAGATCAAGCTTGCAACATCTATCAGCTGTTTAGGCTTCACGTTCCAGAAGAAAAAGATCTCTGATCGATTAGCTAAGTGGGTAATGTATGTACTCTTTTGTCCTTAGTCGAGATGATCACTTTTTCCCGCATTGGATTTTTGGTCAATCACTAAGGTTTTAACAAGGCACTTTATCCACTTCGTTAAAGCTTTCTGAGAAGAATCTGGCATAAGTATTTTATAAAATACTTGGCGAGATTAATAAAGTCTTCTAGAAGATGAAACTTACCTTCCAAGGCTCAGTAACTTACCTTTCAAGGCTTATCTTCTAGAAGCTGCTTTCCATTTCTTTTGAGTTTATTTCTTTTTATTTTCCTTTAAGGAATGGGATATGTTAGAAAATCCCTAGGCTCATGTGCCAATAAATAGTTTTCGAAACCCTTGTTTATTTCTTAGCAAGCTTTTTAGTCGAAATTTTAAGAATTGTTGAGAAAACAATTGTCTAATTCCCTTGCTCATTGGATTGAGAATCCTGGTTGTTCTTCATCCGTGAAAGATTAAGAACTCCTTTCTATCTTGTCTTGTCTAATCCATAAGACAATACAATCTTTCATCTATCTCTTTTCATCCCCTTTTGTTCGAATCTCACCATAAAAAACCATCCCTTTCATTGATATCATATTCGATTATCACACATACCATCATCGGCCTAGTTTTGCACAAGTCTCGGCCTTGTCTTCATCATACAACCATCTTTGCATCATCCTAACACCTTCGGCCATCCATATCATCAAAGTTCAGTCGAAAACCTCAAGCATAAGTTGCTGTCCAAATCGAATCATTACATTGCATCATTGTCAAGTCGTCAAGCCTTTGTTCAGAGTAGACCTAGGATCATATCAGGTTATGACTTTTGTCGAGACGGTTTCGTATCGAGTTATACTTAATGGCAATCCCAAAGGGATGATACAACCATCCAGGGGACTCCGTCAGGGGGATCCATTATCTCCCTTTTTGTTCATTCTCTGCACATAGGTGCTTATTGCTAATTTTAAGCAAGCAGAATCTAGAAAGTACATTCAAGGTATTAAATTTGGCAGGGCTTCCCCCCAATCTCTCATCTGCTTTTTGCTGATGATAGTCTTTTCTTTTGCAAAGCTACACTAGGTCAAGTCGAGACGGTGGCAAAAATTATTCAACTATATGGACAGGCCTCGGGACAATGTATACTTTGAAAAATCAACGGTTATTTTTGGTAAACGTTTCCCACAACAGAATCAATTACTGTTACAACATCGATTAGGTATTTATCGATTTGGAGGAACAAGCACCTATTTGGGGATCCCAGAACAGCTTCATGGATCAAGAGCTCAGGTTTCCGCGTATGTTCGAGATCGACTTAATAGTAGGATCACTGGTTGGTCTGCGAAACTTCTCTCTAAAGGAAGAAAGGAGATCATGATAAAATCGGTTGCACATGCTTTGCCTACTTACGTGATGTCTTGTTTCAGTTTATCGAAACAATTATTACAAAAATTGGCTGGTGCAGTGGTTGATTTCTGGTGGAGCTCCAGTGGTCAATCCCGAGGTTTACATTGGATTTCCTGGGATCGGGTGTGCTTACCCAAGAACTGGGGAGGTTTGGGTTTCAAGGATTTAGAGAAATTTAATCAAGCACTATTGACAAAACAGTTGTGGAGACTGCATCATTATCCCAACTCGTTATTGGCTAAAGCTATGCGCGGAAGATACTTCAATGGTAAATCTCCCTTTCAGGCGCCAAAGCCAAATCGTCCTTCTTATGGCTGGGGGAGTATTTGGAATGTAATTCATCGATTTAAAGATGATTTTCGTCGATTAGTTGGGACTGGTTATAACATTAAGGTATGGTCTGATAATTGGATATCGGGTGCAAGACCGAGACCACCCAAAGCCAGATTAACTAGTATTAATTCGGAGATGCATGTTAATGAGTTGTTAGACCCCTTTNGTTTTCGTCGATTAGTTGGGACTGGTTATAACATTAAGGTATGGTCTGATAATTGGATATCGGGTGCAAGACCGAGACCACCCAGAGCCAGATTAACTAGTATTAATTCGGAGATGCATGTTAATGAGTTGTTAGACCCCTTTTCTCATGGGTGGAATAAACCCCTAGTGGAACATCTAATTGACCAGAGTGATGTGGAGTCAGTTTTAAGTCTTCGACCATCACGAACAGTGGATGATAACTTTTGCTGGCATTTCACAAAATCTGGGCAATATACGGTGAAATCCGGATAAGTTCCTGGTAACTAATGATATCTCTTCTTTAGTTCTTCTTCAGGAACCATCGATTAACTCATTAAAGGAGCAAATTTGGATCATTAGTGCCCCGGCTAAAATGAAGTTATTTTTGTGGCAAATATTGTCGGGTGCGGTTCCGGTCAATGTACGTTTGGCGTCGAGGAAGTTACAGGTAGATTTGTTATGCTCACAATGTGGTGTTCAGAATGAATCAATAAACCATGTATTATTCACATGTCACCCTGCACGACAATGTTGGGCTTTAGCTAATATCTCGTTTGAGGATGGGATTGCTCCTTCACAGCATCTCTTTGAAAATATACAATATCTTCTGCTGCAGAGCTCATCATCAGCAATTCAGGCAGAGCCTTTCAAAATGTTTGTTTGGCTGATATGGTTTATATGGAAAGCCTGCAACTCGATATTACATCGTGGACATAATCAATCTCCACCAGATATAGTACAACTTGCTCAAACGGAATTTCGGGAATGGGTATCAGCCAATAAAAAACAACAACAGGAGGTTCAAAACCAACGGACTCAGGAAAACATTCCCAATATCAGGAACTCGCAATTGTGGTCTCAGAATCCAGTTGCGTGTTACATAGATGGCTCATGGAAGCAAGGATCTCATACTTGCGGTATAGGTTGGGTTCTACAACTCCAAGATAGAACAATGGATATTTTGGGTATGAAAGGCTCGGATCAGTCTCAATCCCCCACACATACAGAGTTATATGGCTTACTTTGGGCGATGAGGTCGCTTATTTTAAAAAGGAGATTTTGTGGTTTTTTTCTGACTGATTCCGTCGAGTTGACCAAAATGGTGCAATCACCAATGGAGTGGCCGGCATTTGCAGCAGAACTTCAGGAATACTCAAACCTCAGAGGACGTTACGGTGCTTTCAACCTGGTCTATCAACCCCGATCGTCTAACCTTAGAGCTGATCTACTCGCTAGACGATCTCGAGAGCACAATGTTAATTTTACTTTTGTTTGCACTTCTTTACCTTATTGGTGTGTTGATTCACTTGATGTTTTCACATAACCGATAAATAGAGAAGTCGTTCTTTCGTGAAAAAAAAAATTAATATGTTTAAATTACTCTTTTGGCCATTATAACTTGGGTAACTATTAAATTTACTTAAATTAAATGTTTAAAAAGAAAAAAACACAGACTGATGATACATAGATGTAACTATAATAGGAGAGGAAATGAAGTTTAACTTTCTGTCAAACATGGAAAAAACTCTGAATCGTCGCCGCCTTTCTCTAGCCACCCAACCACACCAACACATGAATCTCCTCCGAAGGCTTTGCGAATTCGCTGTCTCTTAGAAACTGTGATTTTTATTCGTGGAATCCTGAGTCTCAGCACGAAACTTATGGAGCTTCTTCTTCAATGAATCCTCATCCTAAGTTTAGAGATGAAGATTAAGTAAAGAAGCCTTCTTCTTCATCATCTATGGAGCTTTCTACTGGACGTGGACCAATACAAACACATTATGCTATTTATAATAACACAAGCTTCAGGGAATACGTTTACACAAATGATTTATTAGTGTTGATTGATTGATTAGTGATTTGTCAATAATATTTATACTATTTAAATAGTTCTTATACTGTTCGACTTTTATAATATGTATTTTGCTCGTATTGTGTTTCTCGATGGAGGCACTTGTAAGACTGAGTTTCATGAGATTCTTCACTTTAAGTTTGCTCGTTGCGTTAATTTGGGTTGGATTTTTATAAAAGATGTATTAGCAGTTATAGAAAGCCTGCGAGTCGTTTGATTAAATGCATGACTGAGACTTGGTTTCGAGAATTAAGATTAAAGGTAACTTAAGCTACTTGTCGATTTACTTGAATGACTTGAAATTTTATAAAAAAGTATGGTTAATGGAGTAAGATAAACAGACTTTTTGACGGTGTTAATAAGAAGTTAACAATTGATTATTTTTATGTGTAAATTGGTTTGACCAACATTAGTTCAGGTTTAAAATGGAAAAATATAAAAGATTCAGGATTAAAGTGGCTTACTAACAAATTAAGGTTTTTAATGGCTAAAATTAGAAAGTTTGAGTTTTTTTGTCATTTTTTCATTGTATCTTATATTTGTAAAATTTGCAAAATGACCCGATTCTTTTATATTCTTTAAAATAATAAAATTTCATATTATTATTTAAATAAAACATTTATTACATAACTAAAATAAAATTACTTCATAAATATTAAAACATTACATAATTTTGGTTCCATTATTATCATTAGTGTATTTCTCCCACAAATAATCAATCAAAGAATTTGGAAGTGATATATGGGCTTCTTTATCTTTGATTTTTCTAAATTTAAATTTAAATTAGTGTGTTTATTACATCTGTTAAATTTATTATTATTATTATTATTATTTTATTTTAATGAATTAAAAACGGAAATAATAATTTAATTAGTAAAATACGAAAAGATATAACAATTTAAGGATCATATTGCAAATAAAAAAGTTTTACTCTAAAATAGAGTGGAGATTAGGGTTACTCCACTTATAGTGTAAAAGTGAAAACTCTGTTGTAGAATGGAAAATAGAATTGGGTTGCAGAAGATTCCACTATAAAATAGAGGTTATTCTATAATACAGTTGGGTTGAAAATGCTCTGAATCTAGTCGACTAGTTTAAAATGTGTGTCTACTAAAAATTAAAAAAATATGTTTGTATGACTGTTATTTAACATAATACCGTTTGCCGACCACCTAGTCGTAAAAGATTTGCAAAATCATATGTTTCGATTTTCTGAAAATTGTATTCTAACTTTTAAAAGTGCTATAAATTTATGTATTACTTGATATTATGATTGAACCCGTGCTATATGCGGAGTTATATTTTTACGAAGTTATTAAATTTTAAGATAATGTAAACCTTTATAAACTTTTTGTACATTATTATAATAATGAATATATTTTTTACAATTGCATGTGTTTTAGTTTAGTGTCATATTATAATTGTTGTGTTTGTATATATTTTGTAAATTTTGCTAACTAAAAATTGTTAGTTGTAAAACTAACATACTAATATATTTGTAACTATATAAATGATTCCCATTATGTTTAGGACAATATCCAAAAATCATTCTATATATATATATATATATATATATATAGTAAGGTGAAATTTAATTATCATAATTTATCTAGTACATGATGTACTACTTAGTTAATCCAAACAATTTTTTAATAGTTATATCTTATATTTTAAGCAAATTTAACATTAACTATCCAATTAAAGTTAATCAAAATATATATTCACTACATCAAACTACTTTTATAAGTTTATATAACTCATCTTATAATAAATTAGTTTAGTACCTAATCTATAAAAAACCATGATCCTATACAAAAATTCTAACCATTGAGACACCATATTTTCTAAATGATTAAGTAGGAATTTTTATTAAGATTGATGTTATGTTTTATGTATTATATATATAAATATTAATAGTCTATGTAAATCATCATATTGTATATACAATATTTTGATGTATGACTTGTGAATAATCATGGTCCAAAAACCATTGGTCACATTAATAAATTCTTATATATATTGGATAAATTGATATGTGTTTTATCACAAAAATTTGAAATTATTTTGGAAATAATATGTATATTTATAATATATTGATAATGTAATAAATATATATAACAACATTGAATGAAATTTATATTGTTGATATTAATATAACAATTTTTTCATAATTAGTTATTATTAAATACAAAATTATATATCATTAGGTTTTTGCTTACTATTATTAAAGTAAATGTTATAAAATCAATATTTTTGTATGTTAATTTTTTATTTAAATATTTATTTATATATTTTCTATTTTATTAGTAATGAATTATATATATATATATATATATATATATATATATATATNTCATATTCATTGTGAAATCTTACACAATTGAAATTAAACTATAAAATATTAATAATTAATAATATATATGTATAATTTGATAATTAAATTAATTGTTTATAAATATATTTAAATAAATATGATATATGAAATATGTAACTATGATTATAATTTTGTGGCTATTTCAGCCTTAGCTATAAATAGTCACGATCGAGTTTTGTAGCTATTTAGTTATCGTGGCAATTTGCAGATATTTTGCCACGACATGCCCCAATAATATTTTTGTGGCTAGTACCACAAATGGTAATAAAAGTTTTTGTATCTATGTAACCACGTTTAGTTACGTCAATATCGTAGCTATATAACCACAATAAACTACAATATATTTGTTGTTATATACAAACTAAACCATACCATATTTTTAGAAATATATATTTTTCACAATTTAAAATATAATATAAATTAAAAGGTTTACAAAACTGTACAAAATCTGAAAAAATATTTCAAAATCAGATATTAACATAAGCTAATAATATTAAGTTAAGTACAAAATGTTAATTATACAACAACATAAATTTTAAGGTCAAAAATACTTAACTAAAAGATAAAAACTATATATACAAAAGATAACACTAGTGATAATAATGAACTTGTGTAATTTTTTTTTTTTTTTTTTTCACGTGTGAGGGACGATGACTTGTAACACGTGATACCCCTTTCGCTGATGTCGCCGGATTGAGTGTTCTTAAAAAAACGAATGTACACCATTGTATTATGATTAATAAACCATTGTATAAAATATGTAAATCTAATTGTGATTTTTGTGCTTCTCAACAAAAAATTAAATAAAAACATAGCTCAATCTAGTTGTGATTTGTGAGAGGGTTTTTATAAGTTTATAACTTACTTTCTAATCATATCACATATAATAAATTTAATTAATTTTATATTTTATATTAAGGATTTTAAAAGAACTCCGAAAGCTGATATTATTTGTATGTATTCATAGATCAATTGCTATGAAATTCTCGATTTTTTCATCAAAAAAAAAAAAAAAATTCTCGATTTTATTTTGAAATCTAAAAGTTGCATATGAGTTCATTTTGTATGATAGTGATTAGTTGTGTTATAGTTTAATAGTTGATCTTATGCACTTTGCAATCAGCTTTCCCCTTTTATCGTGCAGAGTGAGGATGT
>OVBE01007724.1:0-18105 GCA_900406425.1 Iberis pinnata
TGTCTCTTGAGTAATGTTGCCTTGGTTCGCGGGGGGTTTCTTCCTTATCTTGGCTAGATCGAGTGTCATGGTGTTTTTTAGACATCGCGGCATGCTCTTCCTCTATCTCGATGAATTTGTTAGCTCGGTGGAGTGCGTCTTCAAGTGTCTGNCTGGATTTAAACCATAACGCCTTTCGTAGAGCGGCGATTGCCCCTTCGTCATTGATCACGATACGAGCTACAATTCCTTTAAACCTGTCAATGAAGTCCTTCAATGTTTCATCTTCACGTTGGGATAGGGTCCATAGGTCGGTTGTCGATGCTCTCTTTGCGATGTACATGGAATAATGCTTGACGAATACNCTAGGCGGGAGAACCACTCCAAAGCTGGACCTGATAGATTTTCGATAAACAGTTGACACAAACCTGCATCTTGTTCTTTGGGTGAGAACTGTGCCCGTGCCATAGCAATGGTGAAAGCTGCGAGATACTGGACTGGATCACTCTTTCCGCCATACCCTGCAAATTTTACTTTCGCGGAGTGCCGAACTGGTATGTCGGTTACTCTCCTTGAAAAGGGTGTTCGTTGAGTCTCCTCTATGGCACGTGTGATATCCGGCGCCGAGCTGGTGGCTTGGTGTACCTGCGAGCTCATGATTTTCAGCTGTTCGCGGATGCTTCTCATCTCGGTGTCCTCGGCTGAGCTCCTGAACCTGTTTGAGTTGATGTGGTTGATGCGCCCTTGCTTCCCGCCTGTAGGAGGATTTTGGTAAGACCTCCTGAATAGGTTCCGGGTGATGGTGTGTAGGTCTCTTCCTTCTGTGGATGCAGTGATGTTCTCTAGCTGTGCTTTTAAGGTTTCCGATTCAACTCGTAGCTTCGCGGTTTCTTCTTGCTGCTGAAGCATCTGTTTCAGCAGGTCTTTCATGGTGGGCTCTGGGGCTTCTCCCTCGGCCGTCGTCTTCTCGTTGTTGTCTTCTTTGCTGTTCAGATCGACGAGAAGGTTGTCTTGCGTGTTATCAGTCGATCCCGTGGTCATTGCTGGTTTTTTCTTTTCCTGCAAAGGCAAATTACGAACTTTTTCTAGCAATAGTCCCCCACAGTTGGCGCCAACTACTTTGTCTTCCAGTTGTGGATTTTATCTCCTGAACCGACGGTTATCAGTTTTTACTGCTGCTTGAAGTTAATATAGACGAAACCGGTGTTTACTTTCGTTCCCTTTTGAACAATCGGATTGATTGACGACATGTTCTCTAGGTACCTAACGCCGATCTCCACCTGCAAACTCTGAGCATGTGCTAGCAGGGCAATCATTTGCCTGATTGAGGGGGCAGACAGCTGAGAGATTGCGATCTTCCGTCTAGCACAGTACGATATGAGTAATTTTGGCATAGGTACCCAAAGATGACACTTCCTAAACAAGTATTCATACAAACACACATAACCTTGGGGAAAATCCCAGGGCCTTTGGTTCGGCTTCGGGATTATCATTGAAATCTCGTTTAAACAGGGGAAGTCGTCGACAAGCTTTTGTAGTTACTTCAAGTCATATTTTGTAGGTGCGAGACCCGTCAGGTCGTCATCTGGAGCAGCCCAGTTACCTTGGGGAACTCGTTCATCCAGGTCCATCTCTACCTCGTCGACACACAGGTCGTCGCGAGAAGTAGAAGATTCAGCAAGGTTGGTACGAGATGAAGACATAATTACCGATCTAGTTACGTTAACCGCCGAGCTAAGATTCTAGAGAGAGAAAGTAGAGAGAAGGGAGAGCGATTTCTACCTGCAAAAAGAATTATGAAAACTTGAAGTTCAGATATGAAGTAGCGAGGGGGTATTATACCTTGGAGAGATGACAGTTACCATGGCGCGTAATGATTACGCGTGGGAAACTCAAAAGGTGCGACTCTTTAGCTTCCCCCTACAAAAAATGATTCAATAAAGCCTATGAAGACGATTCAATAAAGCCTATGAAGACGATTCGATAAAGCCTACGAAGCATTTAATGCACTTTAGCCGAAATGAACTTTATTCATAAGATCATTCGCCGATTCATAGTTCCATCGCCGACCTGGGGGGGGGGGCTAACTGTTGATACCAGGTGTAGCACCTACCCTAAAAGCCCATTTCGACTCAAGGCCCAGCTAGACGACGACGTGACGAAGAGAAAGGGCCCAAGAAGACGAGAACTATATGGGCCGACCTGACGAGCTGGGTTGTCCAGTTCGTGGCCCATTAGGTTTAATTCATGCAATTAGGGTTTTAAGCTTGTATCATCCTTATAAATACTCATGTAATCACCCCCTAAAAGATATATGAAATTCTTCTAAGCTTTTACCCACATAATCTAAGACTTAAACCTATTTGTTAAGTCTTGATTCAACAAGAGCTATGGACATAGCCATGGAACATTCATCTTACCCTACTCTAAACATTTCTAATTGTGTTACAACCAAACTCACAGAACGTAACTACATTATGTGGAAAAACCAGTTTGAGTCCTTTCGGCTAGGACAGGGACTTATGGGTTTCATCAATGGAACCTTTGATGCACCTTTAGAGATGCTGCAAGTTCCAGGTCCAGCTGGAGACAGACGTGCTCCAAACCCAAACTACTTAGAATGGCAAAGGGGAGACTAAGTAGTGAATGCCTAGTTACTGGGTTCATTCTCTGAAGACATACTAAGTGTGGTAGTAGGCTACATCACCTCTCAAGATGTATGGAACACACTGGCGAGGCATTTCAATAGGGTGTCTTCCTCAAGACTGTTTGAGCTTCAAAGAAAGCTACAAACAACTCAAAAGGGGACAACTTCCATGACAAACTATTTGCAGGAAGTGAAGGAACTTTGTGACCAACTGTCTTCTATTGACAGTCCAGTTCATAAGAACATGAAGATCTTTGCTGCTCTACACGGTTTAGGCAGGGAATATGAACCTATTAAAACAACAGTGGAAAGTTCAATGGACAACTTGCCAAAACCCGCTTTTGAAGATGTTATTCCTAAACTCACCAACTATGACAACAGAATACATGCATATAACACTGAAATTATTTCACCTCATCTTGCTTTTAACACTGTGAGAGCTGGAAACCCACAATAATACTTTGGAACTAGAGGGAGAGGCTTTAGCAGAAACAACTCTTTCAGAGGAGGAAAAGGCTTCTCCAGTAGAGGCAGAGGATTTCCTCAACAGATCTCATCTTCCTCAAACTCCTCTACTGGCTCCAGTTCCGTGTCCTCATATGGTGATGATACAAGGCCTCAATGTTAAATATATGGCAGATATACAGATGTCTCAGAACACTCAGGGACTGAGTGGTACCCAGACACAGGGGACAGTGCCCATATCACCAACTTCCATCACCATCTGCAGCAGTCTCAACCTTACCATGGGTCAGATGCAGTAATGGTTGGTGATGGTGAGTTTCTACCTATCACTCACACAGGCTCTACCCCTTTACCCTCTTCCTCAGGTAAGTTTCATCTCAATGATGTTCTTGTATGTCCTAACATTGCTAAATCTCTGTTATCAGTTTCAAGAATAACAAAAGAATATCCATGCAAATTTGAGTTTGATTGTGATAATGTGCTGATTAAGGACAAGGTCTCACAGAGACTACTCAGCCTGGGAAGAAGCCTTGATGATGGTTTGTACGTGCTAGAAGATACTCCACCACAAGCTTACTTCTCATCCAGACAGATTATTACAAGTGGAGACATCTGTCACAAAAGACTAGGTCATCCCAATGATCTAATCCTCCAGCAGTTAGCAGCAAATAAACTTATCTCAGTCCATAAGGAGGCACCTATTATGTGTGAGGCCTGTAGACTAGGCAAGAGTAGCAAGTTACCTTTCTTTTTTTCAATATTTTCTGATTCCAAACCTTTAGAAAGAATACATTGTGACTTGTGGGGTCTTTCCCCTGTTTTATCTATGCAAGGCTTTAAGTTTTATGTCATGTTCATTGATCATTGGTCAAGGTTTTGCTGGCTCTATCCCTTGAAATCAAAGTCAGATTTCTTCACTACCTTCTGTATGTTTCAGAAACTTGTAGAAAACCAGTTAGACACCAAAATTAAAGTATTTCAGAGTGATGGTGGAGGTGAATTCATTATCAACCAGTTCCTCACACATCTCTATAATAATGGCATAAAGCACCAAATTTTTTGCCTATACACTCCCCAGAAAAATGGTCTGGCAGAGAGAAAACACAGGCACATCACAGAGTTGGGACTCTCCATGATGTTTGACAGTAAGATGCCCCAAAGGTACTGGGTTGAAGCATTCTTCACTACCAACTTCCTAATCAATCTTCTACCTACTTCTACTCTAGATGGAAACTGTAGCCCCTATGAGAAACTGAATGGCAAGCCTCCTGTATACTCAGCCTTAAGGTCCTTTGGCTGCACTTGCTACCCTACACTCAGAGACTATGCCTCACACAAATTTGAACCTAGATCACTTCTTTGTGTCTTCTTGGGATACAATGACAAATATAAAGGCTATAGATGCTTGTATCCACCTACCAAGAGAGTTTATATAAGCTGTCATGTCTTATTTGATGAAAGCTCTTTTCCTTTTGCAGATAAGTACATGTCCTTTCACCCTGATCAGCAGCCAACACTCTTAAATGCCTGGCAAAAGAGCTTTCCTTCTCCTGCTCCAATGCCTACTCCTCCAGATGTATCCAACATACCTACTCACACCATCTTACAAACTCCTGTATCACAACAGGTAGCTACTCCTCCTGTCATTCATCTACCTATCACTCAAGATTCTGCTTAGGACACACAAGGCAGTTCAACTGCCTCAGCACCTGTTACCATAGAACCACCTTCTAGTTCACCAGACAGGCTCACTGAAGTAACTACTACACCTGAGGAGGAGTGTCATGTGCGTACGAAATGCATAGACCCTGTTTCTATTGGCGACAGCACTCCATCTTCATCCAGTAGGTCATTCTCTCCAGATGCCAATCTCCAATCACCTCCAAGCACTCAACATCCTATGGTGACAAGAATTAAAGATGGTATACGAAAACCAAATCCTAAATATGTGTTACTAACACATAACACTTCTTATCCTGAGCCTAAGACTGTCTCAGCAGCTCTCAGAGATTCAGGTTGGAAGAAAGCTATGCAGGAAGAACTTGACACTTGTAGAGATACCAAAACCTGGTCTTTGGTGCCTTTTGACCCTTCTATGCATGTCCTTGGATGCAAATGGGTATTTAGGACTAAACTAAAAGCTGATGGCAGTCTTGATAAGCTAAAGGCAAGAATTGTGGCAAAAGGATTCCACCAAGAGGAAGGAATTGACTACCAAGAGACATATAGCCCTGTGGTAAGGACTGCTACAGTAAGACTAGTCCTACACACATCAACTATTATGAACTGGGACATCAAGCAACTTGATGTCAAGAATGCATTTTTGCATGGTCAACTGTCAGAGACAGTTTATATGAAACAACTAACTGGTTTCATTGATAAATCTATACCTACTCATGTGTGCAAACTACATATATCTCTATATGGCCTCAAACATAGTCCAAGGGCATGGTTTGATAGATTCAGCTCCTATCTCCTAGAGTTTGGATTCATTTGCAGTAAACGAGATGCTTCATTATTCATATTTATAAAGGACAGTGATGTTATAATGCTATTACTATATGTTGATGACATGGTAATCACAAGAAACAACAATAAGCTAATCTCTAAACTATTGGATGATATGAGCAAAGAGTTTAGAATCAAAGATTTGAGATCTCTACACTACTTTCTAGGGATTCAAGCAAACTTTCATGCCTCAGGTTTATTCCTATCACAGCAAAAGTATGTTGAAAACTTACTGGTTCTGGCCAATATGCAGGATTGTGCTCCAATTGATACTCCACTTCCCCTGCAATTGGACAAAGTTCAAGATTAGTCAGAGCTTTTCAACAATCCCACATACTTCAGATGTTTAGCTGGAAAACTACAATATCTAACATTGGCCAGACCTGACATTCAATTCTCAGTCAACTTTTTTTGTTAGAAGATGCATCAACCTACACTGAATGATTTCAGGCTACTAAAGAGAATCCTACGCTATCTAAAAGGAACAATTCAAATGGGAATAAACTTCAACAAAGATACAGACTTTACACTACTTGCCTATAGTGACTCAGACTGGGCAGGGTGTAAAGAGACACGAAGATCAACATGAGGTTTCTGTACCTTTCTAGGGAACAATATCATCTCCTGGTCCTCTAGAAAACATCCCACTGTCTCCAAAAACTGCAACATAAATTACATGGATGAATTACATGATGAAAGAGCTAGGAATACCTCAACATAAAATACCCGAGCTATACTGTGACAATCAGTCTGTTGTATACCTCACCACCAATCCAGCTCTTCACTCCCTCATTAAATACTTTGGCACAAACTTCTATTATGTGCGTGAACGAGTTGCATTAGGCTCCCTGATTGTCAATCAAATATCCAATCGACACCAATTGGCTGATATCTTCACCAAATCATTAACATCAGGTCCATTTTGTGATCTTCGATTCAAACTAGGTGTGGAAAACTTCATAGTCTGTCCTACACCGAGTTTGAAGGGGGGGGGGGGGGGGGNAGTGAGAAAGAGTCTTCTACCAAAGATTCTTCTTTCGCAGTGGGCCTCAAATCCAATGCCCAATACAACCAGTCCAGCAACAAGCCCACTCGAAGAACCTGCAACACTCTGCTTTCGACCCGCAACAACAGAAACATAAACAGAGGAGAAGTTAGAGATGAAGACAAAACCATCCAAAAAGCAAAAGGAATCAAATCACACAGCTGTTAAATGGTCCTGTAAAACAGATTTGAATCATTAGCTGATGAATAGAGATTAGACATGTGTAATAGGGCAAAAAGTGTGCTCTACTATATAAAGAGCATTCTTGGATTGTAATGAAGTTTGAGCTTGAAATAAAATGAAAGTTAAAGTTCTTCTCTTTTCCATTCTTTGATTCTGCTTTCAATAATGACTTATGCAACAAATTAGTTTTAGATGGTGCAGGTGGTAACAACACAGATCTAGAGATTGGAATGCATTTTTCTTTCATTTGTAGCAAAAACTATTGTTATCATTTATCCATACATCCAGAACACCAACGCTTATAATTTAGTACAAATGTTCGATTATTGTCATACGATGCTAAAATAAAGTTTCGTAACATTGTTATGGAGTTGTGCTCTGAATTTCAATATAGGTTTCGACTTGTTGTAAAATCGCCCTGCGATTTTAGGTTGGAAGAAAGAGAGAAACGAATTGAGGCAAATCGATGCGTTCTAGGATTTTTTTATTGATCAAAGTGCTAATCTTTACAATAAACTAAAGCCCTTTATATAATGCCCAAAACCCGATCCCATTAGAAAACCTAAAAAAATTTCCTTTTCCTAAAATAGACCGTACCGTACCCTGGAGACCTTCGGTCCCCGGACCCCTGAAAACTATTCCTAGCCCAACTAACTACTTCTGAGATTAGGCCTAATAAAATTGACGCCGGTCTAACGTGAGCCTTCAACCCACGCCATCCCTTAAGCCAATTCTATTGGGCCCTTTAATATTTCATGTCATGTTTATAACAAGATTATATTGAGATCTATGGGTTGAGATTTAAAAGATATAGTTTGGTTGATTTTTGAAGGTTTTAAGTTAGGTCGCAACGAAGAGTTGACATAAGCCGACATTTTTCTACTCCACGATGAATTGAGCTCTTCCCACAGCAAATAGAGAATGCGGTTAGCTGATATCTCAGTCGATTTTTCACTCATAAATTGGGAATTTGATTTTGTAGTGTCTGATTGGCATGTCGGTAATCCTTTACCTTGAAAGGAGAATATTGCTTTTCTTCCGGCATGCATTCGAGTTCATAAGCCAAACTTGTTTTTTGAATTTTGATGAACCCGGGAGCTCATATTTCTTATTTGAGATCCTAGGTTATCGATTTTGACGGTTGTGGAAGCGAGCTTGTACATCTAGCTAGTGAGATAGTTACGTTTGTGTGTGGTCTTTGCATGTGATTTTGTTATGTTGTGTCTTTTGGAATTGTAGTAACGGCACCAAAGAGGGCTCAAGTGACCTGGGTTTCTCCTAGCGGGGTTTCTGTTTGGTCATTTGTATTAGTTATTACGTTTTACTTCAGGTGCATCTCAATCCGCTTTGCGTGGAGGCAAGATATCTCGCTTTGTGATTCTTCGGAAATTTTGATAATGTCTTGAAAATTAAGTTGGTTCTATAATCTCATGGTACGTTGTGTCATTCCGCACTGGTCTTATTTCTCCTTATAGATTGATTAATTTGTTGTCCATTAACCATCTTAGATGTATTGCTTGTTCGGTTTTCAGAGAAATTTAAAAACAAAAAACAAATTTTACAGACAACATAAATTGTTAGACTTATATTTAGGTTGGCTGAGATTTGAAAGATATTCTTTATCTTTAAAGGGTTTAAGTTAGGTTAGACGGTCAAGCTAACTCATAGAAAATACTAAATATGTTATATTAATTGTTGTTATATCAATTGTGAATGTAACATGAGGTTATCCTCTTTTCTTTTTAAGGGTTAATTTGCTAAATAATCATGAATAGGTGAAAAATTAAGAAAATATACATTACAACATATAATTATATTTCAGAATTTACTAAGTCTCACATATCTTCTTCTTATGGTCTTACCTTTTTGTTTCATACACACGCGTAGGTGATACTCATCTTTTTTTATTCCACTTCTTTATTTTTTTTTCACAAATTAAGCATTTCAATTTAAATAATCAAATCATAAAAATTTACTAAAAAATATATTTATTCTTAATGTAACATGATTTAAATTATTGTAAATAGACTTATATTTTCTAAATCGTGAATAGTAAATTTTCGTTTTAGTCGAATATAAACACGAAAATAGTCAGACTATTTAAAAACAATAGTTGGACTACTAATGTATATAAGGCCTAAACCTAAAAACATAAACCATAAATCCCAAAATATAAACTATAAACTTCAAAATATAAGTCATAAACCCCAAAATATAAACCCTCAACCCAAAATATAAATTCTAAATCTAAAATATAAACCCTAAACCCCAAAGTATAATTCTAAACCCCAAAATATAAACTCTAAGCCCAAAATATAAACTTTAAACTCCAAAATGTACTGACTACAAAAATATACTATTATCCATTACGTGTAGGTGGACAAAATAAATCTACTGAAATAGGTAGAGTTCATCATAGTAGGGGCTTATATGAATATATTGTATAATTTCGCGAGAGAGAAGGGAGATAGGAATAGTGGCTACTTACTTAATATTAGTATATATAATGTATATTCGATGTATTACCTTTCTTTTTATACATGTTAGAATAAAATAAAGAAATGGGCTAACGATCTATTTCCCCCTCAAAAGTATCATATAACACCAGATGCACCCAAACTTAAGCCTTAGTGCTATTTAAACATGTTATAAAAGTTAAATACTTAGATACCTCAAATTATTTTAAAAATTAAAATGCAATATAATTTGGGTGTTATTGATTAATTTGGATGATGTAGACCAATATATGAACAATATCACAATGGTGGTGGATGAGGGAGAAAAAATGTGTTTATGTTTTCTATTTAGACTACTTCTTTCCTTTATATAAAATAAACTATTCAAAAAGCAATTTTTTATAATTTTTTATTTTTTTCATAATTTTCCATGATATTCTATCATTTTTATAATATTTTTTAACTTTATAATTTGGGATTTATAAGTTTATAAGATTTAATCTGGGGTATCTAAGTATTTAATTTTTATAACATGGTTAAATAGCATTAGGTCTTAAGTTTGGGTGCATATAGTGCTATATGATACTTTCGAGGGAGAAATAGATCGTCAGCCCTAAAGAAAAAATATATTTTTAATTTATTCATAAAGTTAGGCTTTTATCTTCATCTCTTGTTATTGGTCTTTGTTATGCATTCGTTAGTGATAACGACTAGTAATAACAATCATCGATGGTGATTAGCAATAAGTAATATTGTTCATTTTGCAGTCATTGCAAGTAGTTTCTATGAGTAATTGCTATGTTGTATGTTTGACTTTCGTAGTGACTAGTCGCTAAATTTCTTACTTTAAATTTAAAGTTTATAACATAAAATATATTTCAACAAAAATATCTAAATTTTGCATTTACATTATATATAATCGAATTAAATTAACAACAATTAATTTGATTTTTCTTATATATTTATTTATAATTTTTAAAAAATTATTTCAATATAATCAAATTGAAATATTTTAATATTTTAATATTTGAATTATTTTATTTTATTATATTTTTTCAATTTTATTTTAATCTAATATAATTATTAAAATTTAATTAATATTTTGTTATTTTATAGCTGATACAGCTAAAAAACCCAACTACCAAAAATTTAAATCGTTGTCGCTGATCGCAGCAACTACCAAATAAACAACATTTGATCCATATTGCTGGTTGCAAGTTACATTTAAACAAACAAAGCATTGATCTTGCACAAATTTTCTTTTTAGTCAGTAAAAACTTCTATAAAATGGATTTTAGTTTATGCTATATTGTACTCACTATATTTAGTGGACCGTATTTTGTCCATATTTTGTAGGCCGTTTTAGTTGATATACTTAATCTTGAAGAGGTGTCAAAACGAGTTAAAATCCGTGGGTTAGGCCCAACTCGGATCGTCATGAGGTTAATTTGGACAAAAAAATTATATCCATGAAAAGACGGATCTCGCAGGTTGACCTATCACAGACCGCGAGTTTGACGGGTTTTTGTCCGCGAGTTGGCGGGTCGGTCCGCGGACAACTAATTTAAACAAAAAGTAATTAAATTATAAATAATTTTATGTATTTAATAAATTATTATCTATAATCTATCTAATAAAATATAAAATTTTATTGTATAAAATTAAAATAGTTATAAGAAAATATATTTTAATTATTTTTCACTTAATTAAGTTGCTAAATTAAAAATTTATACATTTTTTATTTTAATTTTTATATAATCTAACTATAAATATAGTGTACGCGGGCCAATTCGCTAAACCAAAAAATATGCGGACGCGGGCTTAGAAAATATATAATTTATCCGCGGGTTTTGCGGATCAACCTACCACAAATCAATAAAATTGGACCCATAGCGGAGCCGGCTAAATGAACACGGACTGGCCCGTTTGACACCACTATTCTTGAATTGATGCTAAATTTAAATTCAAAATCAACTATTTGTAGACCATTATAGTTCAGCACAAATTTAAGTTGATGAAAAAAGTAATAATTCATTTATATATTCCAAATATGAGAAGTCTTCAAGCAAAGCTTCTGGATGATGGTAGTGATTGTACACCAATTGAATAAAATATGTAAATACATGCAACAACTCCCACTTTTTCTTAGTTATCTCTTTATTTGTTAAGAATCACTCTTTCCATTTTATTTTCATTCACGCCCCACGCAATAATCTCTAAAATTTAAGTACTTTATTTATATATTTTTTCCTTTTATAATTAGATGATGTTCCATTTTATATAATATATATAATTTTTGTTTTACTTATTTTAAATCATTTATTTATTGTGTTTAATTATTCATTTCAATTTAAATTTCATAGTAAATCAAATATTATAAATTGGATGCTAGTAAATCAGCTAATTTAGTTTCTCATAAATATTAGTTATTTTATAACATGTTTCTCTTCGCGTATTATTATTTTTATCTGATGTGAGATATTTTATTAATTTTTATACTTTTAAAATAAAGTAAATAATATATGTCCGACTTTACTAATTCAAATCATAACTTATGCAAAAATGCCAAAAATTAAGTGTTTTAATATATAAAATATATATTATTATTCAATATTTGTAAAAAGTTGTGATAAATAAATATAAAACATACAAATAAAGAAAAAAGTTGAATATGATATAACTTAAATAAATACTCGATATGGTTATGATTAATGATACACATTAAATATAAATAAATAAATAAATATTAGCAATAAATTCATTTGTAATTAATTAAATATTTAGAAAAATAATTTTTTTAAAAAACAATATGGAATTGCCACTTCAGCACCAAGTAATTCTTCTTTATTATATTTAAGATATTTTGAGAGACCAAAACATCTTATGTGTACAATTTTTTAAAACATATTTTAATGATTTTAAAAAGATTTGTTTGTCTCGTGAAAGTGCTAGCAATTAAAAAGTTTACCATCAAAAAGAAAAACAACATTTCAATGATAACTTTATAGTAGCTATTTATTTATGAGAGAAACCCATCAAATGTTTTATTAATGTGTTTTCTGTAAGTCACACTTGAAATTGGCCTTTTTGGGTAAAATTAAAACAAATTGTTCTTTAGGACTTGTTGGGTTATTATAAAAAAAAAGTGGACTGTCATTTTGTTTATAGTGTATCATTATCGTATGATAGCACTCAAGCGAATGCAAACACATCTTTAGTGTTACATTGACATCATTTATTTTTAACACATTACCAATTAAATATCGCAAACGAAAATCTCCAATATCAATACAAACAAAAGAAGGTTTGAAGACTGACAATATTTTTGGGATCCACTTAGTTTATATACATATAAATCTTGGGATCCACTTAGTTTATATATATATAAATCTTCCAGCCGTAAGAATTCATAATATATAAACCAAAAATTTAATATTTTAAAATTAACCAAGTAGCTATGTCTAGTGGTTACTATATTTGAGAAAAATGTATCTTGTTAGACCAAAATAGGGATGGATTTCCCTTAGATGCAGAAATGCGAAATCATTTTTTTTTAATCTATCAAAGATGATATTATATATTTGGTTTATTAGAAAACTAGGTGAGTGGACTATTCGATTGTACCATAACTATTTTGGAGAGAGATTAAGGATCTTAACTTTCAACTATATATATATATATATATATATATATATATATATATAAAAGAAATCAATCGCCTGTTGATTTAAGTATATTACATAGTTTCCACCATCTAACAAAGAAACTTATAGTTAAGACTTGCTTTTCAAGTCTAGATAGAAACATATAAAGTTGGCTAGACTAATAGAATAACACCACTAAGTAAGGTTTCTAGAAGACAAACTTTTATAAAATACAATACTGTTGAATAGTTTGGTATTTAATTAGTTATGTTTGCCACGGTAATTCTTGTAGTATCTGTCTTTACGATTAAAGAAAATTTGTATATATGTATACATTATATAATTAATATAGACACGAAGTGGTTGTTATTAGGGCTTCATATATTAATTAACATAAAAATATAAATAATTATTAGTAGTCCCTAAGCTTTTTGTTGACCTGCACACTTCCAGAATCTTTCATTTTATTTTATTTTTCTTTCTAACGGGAAATAAATTACAACCTATTAGATTATAAAGATCATAACAGATGGCAGATAAGCATAATATGGTATATAGACCAACTTTTGTTAAATGAATATCAACACAGAGGCAATCAATTTTGAAGAACACACCTCATAACTATAGTTGTAGCTATGTACATCTATGTGTTGGTAATATCTTAAAATCCACTCTAATAAAGTTATCCATTTTAGTAAAGTTATAGTGATTTTTGTTAGTTATATGATATTAGGTGATTATAATATTCAGTTATAAATAGTTTATAATTGGTAATTTATGAGTCGATTGATATATTATATAATCATATAGAATCACACATCTAAACAAACTAGATCAAAATATATTTGAATTTTTTGAAGATTTTGATTTAGGTGATAAATATTAGATTCTTGAAAAATCTAGTCTTGGTTTAGTAAGAGCCTTGTTTTGTTAACTGATGTTCAAAAAAATATAGATTTTACTATCTTTTGAATTAATAAACTTAGTTTCATTCATTATTTAATTATTGGATAATTAAATAATTGTTAATATTTATATTATTCTTATACGTCGTGTAGCACGTGAGTTGATCGTGAAATCCTATAATTCTAAGATGACATAAATTAAGAAGATCCCTGATTAAAGTTATTAACATGAAACATCAATATTTATAAGAGATTAGTATGCGAGGTGACTAATGACTAAGTTTTGTAAAGTCATTGATATGTTGTATGGAAGTCAATCACATATATATGTATTGGAGAACACAATATCATAAAAACTCGGAATAAAAATTCTACAAAATTATTATACGAATGTTATAAGAGTTCCTCATGAAAACTTTAAAGTATAACCTTTTGACATGAGTTGTCATGTTTTCTTACACATGGATTAGTGCGCTTTAACTTTGTCAACCATCAACCGTTAAAAGATTACTATAAAGATATAGATCAAGTGTATTATAAAGTGTGTAAAGAACATGAATGAAACAAGATGAAATTTGTCCCTCTTAATCAAGTGTATTATAAAGTGTGTTAATCTTAATCAGTTTAAATAAGAGTTCGATAAACGTCAATTGGCTTGATAAAATGACATTGTTTGTGGAATTATGTTTACATTGAGATATTAAAAAAAAAATTATAGGAATAGATGATTCTAGTATAAGTGAGAGATTGATAGAAATGTGTAAAAATCTCTTATACTTAATCTAATAAAATTATTGTGTCAAAGTTTGACAATAATAAAGTAATAAATGATTATAATGTTTGCTAAAGACTGTCGAATCAATATATTAAAGGGCGCCAAAAATAAAACTTGGCTCTTGTAATGATACTGAAGTTGATAAGCAAAAGATAATTGAAAACCGATCGAAAATCAAGTAGAATATTAGAAGAATCAAAAGCTCAATAATGGCGAAGAACAATTTCGATTATAAAAAAAAAAGCAATTTGGTGGATTGAGGCACTTATAGATTTTTCAAGAAACGAAAAGCAGAAAAAGTCTATTAATTCAATAATTCTATATTACCTATGAGAGAAAGGAAATGCAAAATGTAATCTCATGGATTATAAAATTGTTAGCTAGGAAGCTAGTAAACTAACTTGAACTAACTAACAATATATGTTAACACCATATCCATTTGATGAGTGTGCATAACCATGTAACATGCACTACAAGAAAGATCTAATAATCTGACCATCATTTCGGTCAGAAAATGGTCAAAAATTCATATTTTGATCATTTTTCAACCAAAATGGTTTAGTCAAAAAAAATTTGGTTATAAAAATTTTGAGTCATAATTTTTTCGGAAAATATTATCGAAAATTGGTAAGAAAAATTGTAGTCGAAAATTAGTCGAAAATATTTTTCAACCAATTTTCGACTATCTTTCTTATTTGGTAGGAAAAAATTTCCGACTAAATTTTAAACAATTAAAAAAGTCTGAATAATCGTTATAAAATAAAAATATATTAAAATCAAAAATTTAAAATATATGTGTAATTCTATGATCTAGTTACATAATCTGATTCTAAATTTCCAAAGGTGTAATTTTATAACATATAATCTAATTTCATAATCTAGATATTTTTATTACTTGAACCTACATAATCTAATAAAATAAAAAATATATATTATTATTTGAAACCTAAAGAATGATTTGAAAGGATTTAGAGAAATTTTGGAGATTTTTGTGGTGTATAATGAAGAAGTAAAGTTTGACTTATATAGAAGAAATAGTCCGACTAAATTCCGACCAACCCAAAAAATTGATCATAAAATAGCCAGAACTTGTGTTACATTTTCTGATTAATTTCTGACCAATTTTCCATTTTGGTAGGAAATTGGTCGTAAAATTTAGTAAATTTATGATAAATTTATGTTTGGTCGGTTTTTTTACCCGAAGACAACTAAAATTTTTTAAAAAGTCCGACCAAATTCCAACTTATTCAAGAATTGTTCAGATTTTGGTTGGATTTTTTTTTATTTTTTTAAAGTTTAAATTTCTTTTTTTTTAACGACGACTAATAGAAAAAATAAAAAAATTATGACCAATTCTTGGATTAGTCAGAAGATTTCCGACTAAATACCGACTAAGATTATTTCTCAAAAAATTCCGACCAGTTTTCCAACTAATTGTGAGATTAGTCGAAAATTGGTTGAATATCCTAAAAAAATTTTCAACCACCCGTATAGTCGAAAATGGTAGTTAAAAATGTGCATCATTTCTTATAATAATGCATTTGTAAAAAAACATAAGAAAGTATATATTTATGTAAGTTACCACTTAATTTTTATTATTATTATGGTTTAGTCTTCTTAAATAAAAGGAAATACTAAAGTCCATATAAGACATAAAAAGTTTAAAACTTATTCTGAAAGAGACCACCAAACACTCTTTTATCATATAATATAATTTTCACCAACTCACATCTAGAAGCTCTATCAATCTCAACACTATCTACCTCTACCTATCATCTAGAAGCTATTACGCATGAAACTCTCATCTATATATCTCTCTCTCTTTACTTTATAAAAAGATATCTCTCTCTTTATCATTAGGTCAAACACATCATATATATATATCATCATTCAACATCCAACACTAATAACAAAGATTCATAAAAAGAAGAAAATAAAAATGGGAAGGTCACCATGTTGTGAGAAAGGTCATACGAACAAAGGAGCATGGACGAAAGAAGAAGACGAAAGGCTCAAAGCTTACATTAATACTCATGGTGAAGGTTGCTGGCGATCCCTTCCTAAAGCCGCCGGACTTCTCCGATGTGGCAAGAGCTGCCGTCTCCGGTGGATCAATTACCTCCGACCTGACCTTAAACGAGGCAGCTTCACTGAGGAAGAAGACCACCTCATCATCCACTTCCATAGCCTTCTTGGCAACAAGTAAGTAATATATATCACTCATATTATAATTGAAGAAAATATTCATTAACTTTTAAATATTGTTTGAACAGATGGTCAGTTATAGCTGGAAGATTACCCGGAAGAACTGATAACGAGATAAAGAATTATTGGAACACTCACATAAGAAGAAAGCTTATAAACAGAGGAATCGATCCCAACACTCATAGGCCACTTATACTCCAAGAATCATCCACTAATAACACCTTCAACATCTCCTTCACTTCTTCTTCTTCATCTTCTTCCAACTCTTCTTCTCCAAAAGAAAGTTTCGTTTTTCTAGAGAATCACTCGGGGAAATTCGAAGTTGGCACAATTTTTAATAGTGAGTGTTCAGTTACAGAAATGTTTCCAGATTTGAATCTGGAGTTAAGAATCAGCCTTCCTTAAGATCTCATCCTCATAGCTCTGAGTAGTGACGTTACCACTTGCAAGTAATTATAATACCAATCCTCCTAGACTAAGTTTAGGACCTTGTTGTAAAAATATTTCACCATTTATTCAAATATATAATCGCATTTTACTTTGTTTTTTTTTTAAAAGACAATATATACCTTCAGTTAATATTATGTTTCAGTATGATATTGTTCGAACTACGTTATAATGGGTTAGTGAATTTCATAGTTTCTTGTACGCTACTCTTTTTGTAAATAGAAAGTCAGATTCAGATATAATATTATTATTGGCGGTCCATAGAAGACGTCTTCAATAAGAAAGAAAAAAAGAGTGGATTTCAACAGTTGACTGAAAATAAGCGCAAAAGTAAAATTTTACAGCACGATTTGTAGCGAAGCAGTTTATATGAATGTCATCTTCGTATTGCCACAAGAAAATTAGGTGAGGTATTCTTTATTTTTTATAATTTGTTAAAATTTTTATTATTTAAATATTTTGATTTTATGAATAGTAAATTATTCATATGAATGATGAATTGTTCATATGAACCGTGAATTTTATGAGAATAATATATTGTTTTATTAATAAATTGAAATAATTCATTTTCAAATAAATAAAAAACAAATAAAAATGTCTATTTTCCAAATTTAAAGAACAAAAAGTACTTATTTTTACATTGGAAAACAAAAGTACCTAATTTATAAAAATATTATAAATTCAAATCTTATATATTATATAAAATATAAAAAATACCTAATTTACAAAAATATTATAAATTCAAATCTAATATATTATATAATGAATAAAATTGACCAAAAACCTTACCTGCTACGTAGACGAAATCTGCATATTCTTACCCCACTCATTATATATATATATATA
>OVBE01007725.1:0-18103 GCA_900406425.1 Iberis pinnata
TTTGTTACGGATTGTCACAATTAGCCACGAAGAATATAGCTACGGTTATCCACGGATTAGCTACGGCTTCGTTATGTGACTAATATGTGGCTGATTTGTCATGACTTGTCACGGATTAGCCACGGATGGGATAAATCATGAACCGTGGCTTTTCCGTGACAATTTTATTTTTAGCTACGGACTGGTCGTGACAAGGNTTTGTAGTGATGTAGTTGTCATCATTTCAATCTTGTGATTTGTGATATATCATCTTCTTCCACAAAGATAATTTCTTTTCTTTTTTTGGATTATTTAGAGAATATATTGTTTGTTTGCATCATCAACAAATATGTGAGATATTTTCAAAGAGAAAGTAAAAGGTTTAACAGTTAAATTTTTATCTCAAACTCGTTGAGAAAATCATCTTGAAAGTGAGAGGGATACGGTTCTAGACTCATGAAATAAGAGATGGTTGCTATACTTAGCTAAGATTACCAATGATCATAAAACTCAAAGTGAAATTAAGTCTCTTGCATTAAGTGAAACACAAGGAATCAAAAGGTTTGAGTTTCTCTTTAGGATAATTATTTGGTATGATCTCTTACATGTTGTCAAGAGGGTGGGCAACATTTTACAATTAGAAGACATTAATATTGATGTACCATTGTTGAACTAAAAGGACTTGTTTCATATTTTTAAAAATATAGAGAAACAAGATTTGAGAAAGAAAACTCTGAGGTTATAGGAATTGCAGAGACTATGGAGATAGAAGCTGAATTTCATTTGAAAATGAAAAGAATTAGTAGAAGAAAGAAGCATTTTGATAAAAACTCTGAAAAGGTTGATGAATGTATGTTATTATTGCATGAGGAGGAATTTACAGTTAAATACTTGTCGTACTAATTGATCAAGCTCTAGCTTCTCTTGAAACATGTTTGAGTAATTACAAAGGTATGAGAAAACTTTTGGATTTATGTTTGATATGAAGAAACTAAAATCGACAAGTGATGATAATTTGAGAGCATCATGTATAAACCTTAAAAATTATTTGAAGCATGGTATGCATTCTGATATAGATGGAGTGATTTTTTTATGGAATTGAGCATTTTGCGGGATGGATTTGAAACGGAATTAGAAATGTATGACGGTGAAAACCGGATTAAGGAAACACGATGAGAAATCGATTAAAACGCGATAAAAAACGAAGCGGAGTCGAGATATGATCGGTGTGATGGTTTATGTGCGATTCAAGAATCCCAGGATATAACCGCTTATGAAACCGATTCGCTACACTCGATATTGGAGTCGACGAACTTACGGTTCTACGATGTAATCTCGGAATGATGACTTACGTAAAAAAATGAGAGAGAAGTCGAGAGGATTCTGTGAGATATTTTTTGTGTATTGAAAAGTTACAGAATGAATAAGACGAGATCGAGTTTTAAAGGCAAGAGGAGCGTTGAGAACGAAACGGTTGAGGTCGCGAGGAACGCGCCCGAGATTCGCGGAGCGAATCGAGGAAAAAATCTGGGAGTCGTTAGGGACTCAGTCAATCACGCGAGCTGGAGTGAGATGCAGTCGAACCGAAATTAATTTCGGTTATGGTTCGGTTCCAGTTAAGAAACGAACCGACATATTAAAATTGGGCCTGAAATCCATAGAAAAAGTCTATAGAAATTTTCTCCAAAAAGAATATATCTTGATGGACTAGGACTGGAACATTCCCAAAGACCCAACGACCCGCGTCGGTCGGCGGCGGCGGCGCGCGTGTGTGGGTGGCCCATCTCTCTCCAATACACCATAGTGTACCCAACTCATTTGAACTTAAACAAGCATTCTCCCACTTATATACTAGTGAGAAAAAATTTTCCCAAGCAATGTGGGATAAAAACACTAGTTGAACTTAGTCAACACTAAGTCAACATTTTTGTGTTTGAGTTGCTCTCTTTTTACATTCATTTCTCATTCAAAATATACTCAAATTTGACAAATGAATATTCCAACTTATAGTGCTCGTTACAAGAATTCTGATGCACTCATAATTCGGTTATTTCGGTGAACGTTTTCACGGGAAAAATCAATGGAACATTGGTTTAAATCATTGTTAATTTATTGAGTTCCAACAAAAAAGATATGTAAATCCATATCAAAAGAAAACTCTTTACAAAGAATTGGTAAAAGAAGAAATTTTTTTTTCTTGTCTATATTAAAAAAAAAACAAAAACAAAAAAAACGGTATTATATCACAAGAGAGAAAAAAAAAAAAAGCATTTGACAACACCTCCATTCTTCAAAATTCATTTCTTTTCTGCGTTGTCAAATTATCCACCCGCTATAGTATCAAAAATCACATCTAACATTTTTCATATTTTCTATGTTTCTAGGAAAATTTTATAAATGAAATTGAGATTTTTTTTTTATTTATAGCATTTATCAATTGTTTTAATTGATATTGTACAAACACTAATTTTTATGTCTAGCATCGTCTCCAGCGAGCGGTGGCGATTGTCCGCAAGCGTAAGAACATTTACATAAATGGTTTACAGTGCATTCTCCTTGGGCCGTAGGCCCATCCTTAGCCTTGCATCTCTCATCACAATCTGGATATTGACCTAATTCTTCTTCACATGAGCCTGCCTTTACCTTGTTAACAACTGTAATCGAAAAAAGTTCTTTTATTAAAGGAAGAACGAAATGATTGATAGAAATAAAATGTATTGAAAGACCAAAGCTTTCTCTATTCAGGGTCGGTCCTAAGATTTAAAAAATTTGTAAAGGCTGCAATCTACAACGAAAAAATAGGTCGAAGTTATAAAATTTTTCAAAAAATAGATCATTTTTTTAATCAAAATTTTTCAACGAAAAAAAAGCCAGCTCATGTTTGATCTGCTTGTGTTAAAGACCGGCTATGTCCCTATTGAGAGTCTAATTAGTTGAAGAAGACAATAAATAATACCGGAAGCAACCATGATCATGAAGGTTATGAAAATCACAAGTGAAAATGCTTTCTTCATTTTTTTCTAGGTTTTTTTTTCTTTTTTTACTTTGAGAATTAAACTAGACAATTAATTAATATACCACTGGCACATTGTTTGGTAGTGGATCTTGCCCCCACCAAAATAAAAATTTGTGGATATGTTTCCAAAAAAGAAAAAGATCATTACTTCAATGAGAGTCAATTATGAATTTCTATATACCACAGATTTGATACAAAGTACAATTTGATTTCTTTTTTATATAAAATCTCGATTATATTCAATCTGGCCCACCTTGGAAAACAATTTTTTTTTTGTTAACGTGAATCTATATAGATCTTGTATCAATACACTATATATATATATATATATATATATATATATATATATATCAATTGAAGAAAAACAATAATGTGAATAAGATATGTGTATTGAAAGGCCTAAATTGATCTTGTTCTATTTGCATTTGTTATTGACTTGATTTGTATTTGATCTTGACACAGGATTTACGACTTCTGCTTGAGAATCAAGAGTACATCTCGGTGGCTATGGAACCCGCACCTTCACTATCATAATGAACCGAAGTAGGGAAAATTTATAAGGTAAGCTATTTGACAAGATTATAATCTAATTCTACATATTGACTGTCTTTGGATCTCTTAATGTTGAAATGTTTATAACATCAATGATGAAATGTTTTAATGTTGGAGATATTTAAGAATATATAGATAACCTACCCGAAAAGTAATATTCAGTATCGTACAAATGTGTTAATTTGTAAAGTCAATAAACAAGTTTTCAATACTCGAAAAAAAACACATAGACTGTCAAAGGAAGATGGAGCCCAGTGAAAACATTGGGGCTCACAGTACAATTATATTTGCATATTTATGTCTAAATGCATAAGAGAAAAAGAAATTCATATTTTTCAAGATTCAATAACCATTTAGATTTTATACAGTAAATTCATATCCTTTAAATTTGCTCCCCATTTTGCTTTCAGATGTGTGTGTATGCATCAATCCAAAAACAAAGAATCTATATTATATAGGTGAAATCTAATAATATAGATTATACCAGTCGATTTATTTCTAAAAGCTTAAGATAAAAAAAAAATTATCTTTGTCTAGATCAGTCAAGAAATTTTTATATTTCATTATGTAATTCGTTTAAACTACTTTCCCTTTTGCTTTCGGGTGTGTGTTTATGTACCAATCCAAAAGAAGAAGAAAATTCTCAATGAGATAGTTTAACGAATTTAATCTCATGTATTATTTTTGTTTATTTATTTCTAAACGTGCACACACAATTATACTACATATAAATTCACAATCATCAGGCATGTATTAACAAAAAAATATTAGTATATCAGAAGAAAAACAAAACAAAACAGTTAGTAAAAGATGACGAAGTCAAGTTCTTCACTTGTTATACTTGTCATCTTCGTTGTTACATTTGCCTTAGGTAATACTTATATTTTTTTGGTTATGCTAAACTTCTTAATTCATACTTCATACACTTACATTATATATACCAAACATTGTATAGCACAAAGTGTTTACATTTTTTTGCAATTTACTGCATAAATAAAACTAATACACAGGATCGGTCCGGGGTCACGACTTATGAGACATGGGTTTCAGGTCACCCAGATTTTTTATTTTCTTTTACATAACTTTTTCATATTTTATAGGCCCCCGATTTTTTTTATTTTTATAAGAATTTTAGCTCAAATAACAAAATCATGAAATATTAGTCTAATTTTTTTGTCCCAAGTCCCATAATTTCATGACCGGCCGTGCTAATATAATGTTGTTAATAAAAGTATGATATGAAGTTTTTGTTGTATATATATATATATATATATATATATATATATATATATAGTTGAGGAAAATATGGGGTGCATTACATCAATTGGGATGTGCAATGAAGACATCAAAGATTGTGATGCATCTTGCAAATTAAGTTTGGAGCAAATGGAACTGCTGGCTTATGCAACCTCAAGAAAAATCTTGGACAGTGTCTTTGCTCTCACCCTTGTCCATCTAACAGTGCTCATACATCTTTTATGGCCAAAGTCTCAACTTACCAAAATATCTAAAATTATATGGTCAACATCTTCAAGCTATCTTTGTATTAGATGCTTCCTTGCTCACGATATATTGTCAAAATAACAATATCAGTATTTAACGTATAAAAAGATATAGTACTTTGTTTCATTAGAATTGTCTTTTTAGAATTTAATTTTTTTATTGCATCTATATTTTCTTATATTTTTAAGTTTATTATCATCAAAATCAAATAATATGATGTATTCATTATACATAAAACAAAAAAATTAAACTGTTTTTAAATTTGTGTAAAAAAAATTAAAAGAAAAGTAAATAAAAACAGAGTAAAATTTAAAATATCTTAAATTTTAATCATATATTAAAACGATAATTTGTGAATAAATCTAAAGTATAATATTATCGGTATTTTAGAATGAGTTGGTTCAAATTTATTAGTTGGAAACATATAGTTTGCTAAAATAACAGAATTTAAACCCAAATTGTCTAAAACAATATAGTAAATGGACCCGGTTTCGGGCTTACTATTCACAGTGCATTGTTTATGTGGAATAAAAAGTTTGGTCAGAATTTGAAAACTGGTTTACTTATTTTAATCGAGTTTATTTTACTCCCCAAGTGCTTGATGCTTATGTTTTAGTACTCTTTTTGTTTCATATATAATATATATGTAGTTTAAACTTTCTATACATATATTAAGAAATTTATTAAATATTAAATTTTAAAAAATAAAATCGTATTCCAAAACAAACTAACCAGTACTAAAAATATTCATTAAATGGTTGAACTCATAATAAATTTTGAAGAACAAGTTTAGTAGACCATGTTCTTAATTATAACATGGTGATGGAGTAATTCACATATATTTTTGTCCTTGTTTGAAAAGACTAGTTTGCATAATGACGTTTTAAATTTTTTGTCAGGTTGTATTATAATAATTACAAAAAAAAGTCAATAAAATAGTGATGGTCACCACCAAATTTTCCTCCACCAATTCTGTTTCGTATATCTTTCTTTTTCAATCACTACACACACCTACATCCACATTGTATAAACTATAATGATAAACCGAAAAATAGAACTAGCTAGTAATATTGATATTTATAATAAAGAGATCAAATATTTTTTTTAGATTATTTTTCTTGTTACAAAATATTTAGTTTTGTAAGTTCTCTATGTATAGTTTACTAATTAGTTGCAAATCTCAATAAATATTAATTGAATATATATATATATATATATGGATTTTTATTACTATTGGTTAATTATATGGGAAAATGTGTAATTTCTTAAACAAAAATATTTGTAGATCAAAACTATTTTTTTAATGTGAAAATTTGAATGTGTTAATCAAATAAAACTGGATTGATGGTAAGTACATTATAGAGACTTAGATTAGACTTACTTCATAATATAAAATAAAATGCAACATCAATAAAATAAAAATAATAATTTGTTTTAGTAGTTTACTCACCGATTGAATTTGAGGTCATATTTTAGTCTAAATCAACACAAATATTTTTCTAATGTTGCGTAAGGTAAGCACTATGAAATTTATTCAATAGTTGTAAATCTCGAGATTACTATTATATCTTTGACAAAAAATAAAAGAGAAAATCAATTAAGGATATAAATCTATAAAAAAAAATTGGAAGAAAGGGACACGTGGACAAGGAAGATGAATGAGAAGAAGAGGACACATGCATTGATGTTTCTTCACGTAAACAAATGCCTTCGAGTTGGCATTTCCTTGCCTCACGAATCTTTGTCTACCTCGTGCCTCTTTTTAATTCTCTTGTCCTAATATATTATTATAATTATTTGTGTATTTTAAAAACTATTAAATTTGTTATTCAAATTGCCATAAGGTTCGCGACTCTGTCTCTTCTTCTCTTTGACTTTTGTCACACTTGTCTATATCTTCTTTTAACTTAACCATAGTTAAAGAAAGTTTTTTTGTAAAACCCTAAGTTTTTTTTTAACTTTTCGTATTAATTTTGTCCTATAATTAATAGTGTTGGTCTAATATTTATGGATATTTTACACAATTTTCATAAATGTACCCTTATATATATTCCAATTTCATAAATACTATTATATATATAAACATAATTCTAAATATAATAAAATCTTCAAATTACAAAAAAAAATTTATATAAAAAAGTGTAATCAACAAAAATAAAATTTTACTAATGAATACAGCTCTCTTACCACTTTTTCCTGCAAAATCATTCATTAAACTCACGTAATTGAATTTTCAACTATAGATATCTCAATCAAGGAAACACAAATCATGAATATATACTGTGTACACAACATTCTGTTTATCACCAATTATAAATTCAACTTTTTCAATAATATGAATATATATGTTCCATAATCAACAAAATGTTTCAGCTAATATTCTTTTCTAAGTGAGAACTTAAATTAATATAATGAGAGAATTTTTAGTCATTTAATATAAAAATTTAAAGCCCTTCAGAAATAATGGTTTTACATTAGAAAAAACATATTGATGTACATTTTTCGTGCACATGCATGGGTATAATTCTAGTATTATTATATAATATATTTAAACTAGTTCATATCTTTTGGACATAAAACTTAATTCATTATCAAAAGAATTTCATGGATATTAGAATTATGAAAATGTCTAATAATTTATAATTTATTACAAATATATACACAATAAATTTATTTTAAAAAGTGCCTCTAGAATTGGATGCCCTAATCAATTGCAACCATGTGGAATGGCAAACATCTATTATGATCGCTATTAGATTAGCTTGACATGTTTTGATTAGCTAAATATTTTTTTTTAATTTTTAACTAAATGATGATTAATTCAAATCAAGAATCCTAATGTATATTTATTTGTGTTGTTTGTTTCTCTTATAATTTTGTTGGGATTGGGAACATGTGTGGTTCAAGAGTCCACTTCAGACGTAGAGTTGTCACAATCACAACTTATGAATAATGTCGATCCCTAAATTTTGATTTTTATTCAAATATATGCAATTAATTAATGTTCATATAATATTGTCCAATAAATAATGTTTATATCTCTTAATTAAGCCATATGATATGATCCTTTTGCTCCATTTATGTTATCAAGTCTCTATTCATGACATGTGACTGGATATTAAATATTTAGATTTCATGCATAGACACACAGTTCTTCATCATCAATTTCATGGTTAAATTTTTTTGTATTATAGAGAATAAAATTTTTAATTTGGCTAACGGAATATTTAAGATTGCTCATACTACTAGTAATTATAATGCCAAATCAAGAGTTTGCAATACACAAGGACGCAAAAACCATTAATTAGTTATATATGGAGAAATTCCATGAAACACCATCAAAAGAAGTTCAAATTCCAAAATTACCACACACTCCTAAAAGTTCCAAAAATATCACACACTCTCAAATGTTCCAAAAATACCACAAACATAAAAAGTGAATTTTAAGAGTTTATAATTTAAAATTTTGGGTTTGGGTTCACTAAGTAGAGTTTAGGGATTAGTTTTGAAGGGGGTAGGGTTTGGTTTTGGGGTTTTTGGATTTAAATTTGAATTTTTAAAGTTATTTCAATTTTGTGGTATTTTTGGAACAAAAACATTTTTGTGGTATTTTTGGAACTTTTGGGAGTGTGTGGAATTTTTGGAATAAACCTAATTTTTTGTGGTATTTTTGAGAATGCCCCTTATATATGCAATAAAGACTAATTTAAATTAAAAGAAAATTAGATCATTAAATATTGACGCATAATCAGAAGTGGTAATATGGATTTATTAAAACAATGTTTTAAAAAGAAAATTGAAATGTCATAGATCTTTTTTACATTAAACAAGAGAAAACAAAAAGTGAGTTAGATCTATACGTACAATGACTTTGTTAATAGATGTGTGAATATATGTATTGTACTTATAAAATATAATTAAGTAATTATAAAGCTGAAAATGATAAGGAATTTTCGTTCGTATATATGTAGATTAGAATCTGAAAATATATAAAAATAAAAGAGTTAAAAAAAGAAAAGAGGGAGATCCAACTTAACTTTATAGTTGAGGACTAAGTGTTTTGTCAAACATAGGAACCGACCGTTATTTGATGAGCATGTGCATAGACTCTTTGCATCATCCTAACTAATTGTCTTCCAGTTTTAATACTATTCATACCTTTCTACAATTTAATGCACCCAAGATAATATCTACTATATTTTAAAATAGAAAAAAAAAGTTAGATAAACTTTTATTTTTGTTCTTTTAAACAAACCTTTACTATGTAAAAATTTACATAATATATCATTAAGAGATATTTTTAGATTACATAATTAACTTTTTTAAAGTAAGGCTTACAATTGTAAACTAAATATACACACAAAATCTAGTAGATATCTTTACAAATATTTTTTCCAAGATTTATCTCCCCATTATTATAGGAGGAATTCCTTGAAACACCATCAAAAGAAATTCAAATTCCAAAACTACCACACACTCCCAAACGTTCCAAAAATACCACACACTCTCAAATATTTCAGAAATACCACAAACATAAAAAGTGAATTTTAAGAGTTTAGAATTTAAAATTTTGGGTTTGGGTTCACTAAGTAGAATTTAAGGTTTAGTTTTGAAGGTGGTAGGGTTTGGTTTGGGGGTTTTCGAATTTAAATTTGAAGTTTTAAAGTTATCTTAATTTTGTGGTATTTTTGGAACAAAAACATTTTTGTTGTATTTTTGAAACTTTTGGGAATATGTGGTATTTTTTGGAATAAACATAATTTTGTGGTATTTTTGAGAATGCCTCTTATTATAATATTTTACTTCATAAATTTTTTTTTATTTTCGTTTCTAAAGAAAAATCTTTTAAAAATATTAAGTTAAATTTAATATGTATTAACAATTTAAAATATATAATTTAACCATCAAGTATAGACTAATATGTTTGATATTTAATATATAAAAATAAGTTGTGAAATTTATATATATGCTTAAGTAATAGTAAGCATAATTCATAAATTAAGCTAATATATGTTTTCAAAAAAATAAAAAAATATATATATATACGTATATATATATAAAGAACATTTTAAATTTCTCAATATATATGTCTTCCTTTTTCTATTATATTATTGTATATTATTTCTATAAAATACTATTTTACTTATTTTATTTTCTAACATATGTCATCAAGATTTGATTTTGATATTTATTCATTTAAAATTTACGTAGAACTAACATAATTTAACATTTTATTTTGTAACGTAATATTCATCCACAAATAGTGCAAACGTCATCTAGTATAATGTATGCGAAACAAATTGTTAACAAAAATTAAATTTAGCAATGCATAGATTAATTTTGGAAACTAGGTTTAATCAAACAATAATCTTTAAAAAAATATATATATGAAAAAAGCTTCAAATTTATATTCTGAAATTGCAAATGTCAAATCATAAATTGTGGGATAAGTGAAATGTTTAAATAAATAATTATATGCACTCTTAAAAGAAGGTGAAGTCAAATTATGATGCTCAAGGATCTTGCAAAGTTGGCAACATCACTTACATTAGCAGATCTGTACCATATTAGAAGTTTGTTTATTAATGATTAAAATAAAATTTGTTAGGTTATTGAAAACTGAACTAAACTTTTAGTCTAAGTAAGAAAATTAGTATTTCTAGTTTTTAGTAAATTGTTTATAAAAATTGTAAATTACTATCACTAGATAAAAATTTGTATCATACCAATAAATAATATTACATAATATTACTTTGAAGAACATATACAAGTTTTCATATTTTTTATTTTCTTATATAATTGTTTAGTATAAGACTCCATTGGAACAGATATATAGAGTAATAATGCTTCATTACCCCAACTTTATGTTTCTAAATACATAATTATTATCATTTTTTTGTCACTTCTAAATACATAATTATATGTACTCTTAATTCAGTAATTTTAAAGGGAAATTACTCGTCGTCTTTACTAGTTAATTTTGTAAATAAACCTATATGTATATATAAACCATATGGATTAAAGAAGCTTTTTGAAAAAAAGATAAATCTATTTATTTGCAAATAGATTGTAAATTCATTTTGAAAATTACATAATCCAAATTAATGAAACCAAATTAAATAAATTAAAAAAAAAACTTCAAGCTTTGACTTTTGACTTCCAAGCTCAATTTACATAACAACGCTCTCGCTTCCTTGTTCTGTCAGAATCGTCAATCTCCGAGCTGTCTTCAAAAACTCACTACAAAAAGATTAGTCCAAAAATACAAACAATTATATTAATTACATATTTTACTTAACAAAAAAATTATGAGAAAAATATGAATTTGCTATATTCTTAATTTTTTTACCTGAAAGGTTCATTTCCTGCATATTTGGTAGCTCCTGATGCATCCCTATAGAGAACAGAACTCAACATCTCAGATTTTTGAATACCAAACATGTCAGATAGTTTCCTACTCAATTCTTCATACGATCCAAGAACCGATAGGTCTAAGGTTCGACCCACATCGTCTGACTCCATAAACACTTTACAATGTCCTGTTTCTAACCCCATTGCATCTTGAGCTTTGTTGGAGCAAGGTGATCCTTCGTCCGAAAAAGATGATTCTTTTCCCGCGACACAGTTCTGGTTCGATCCACCTGATGATTTCTGCGTTGTTTTCTCTATGTTTGCGGTATCGGTTGATCCTTTTTCGGGCATCTGTTCTTCGGGTAGTATAAGCTTACCGAACAATACAATGTGAGATTTTTTAGATTCGGTTTTATTGCAAGGTGTTGTTCCCATAGTTAAAAAGCAAAAGCCTTTCTCGTTTCTGTTATCGATGTTTCGCAACCCGAGAGATGATGGTGGAGGAGGAGGAGGAGGTCGGTTTAAGTAGTAATGGTGAAGATCGGAAGATGATAGCCCGTAGTACTGATGAGCATTATGCCTGGCTCCCTGTAAACCCACGGGAACATTGTCCAGAACAGAGCTTAACGGGCTTGATCTAATTAGTGGATTACTCGGAAATGATGGAACCGGGATCGAATTGATCAGGTTGTTGTAATCTGGATGTTGAGGAAGCCTCATCTTTTTCCTCGGTGGCGAAAATGATGTAAGCGGAATCGGATGTACGTTGGATACTAATTCTACCAACCATGGGTTAACCCGCTTCACATTTTGGAGCAAATCTGGCTCATCCCATGCCACCTGAAAACAGAAACCGAGTTTATCAACTAACTCAAGAAGAGACTAACATAAAGGAGGAGACTTTTTCGGGTTGTACCTGTAGAAGTCGCCAAGGAGAGTTAGGCCAACGGATAGGATCAGAGACATTAACAGCCGAAACAGTCCCCATAAACCAACTTATCCGAGACGAATCTTCAGTCTCAAACGCCATTTTAAACCTCATACCTGAGCACCATGGAATCCGCATCGCAGCTCGAGCATCCAATGCCTTAACACAAAACTCTGATGTACTAGCCCTCGGATAGTAAACAACCTCGAATGGTCTTCCGCTAATAGCGAGTGTAGCCGCTTCTATAACCGATTCAGCCGTCACTTTTCCTTTTCTATCGGCGAGCGGGCAATTACTTCTCCGTAAACTATTGCTTTCATCTTCTCTTAAAAGAGAAGTGTAACCACAACTTCCGCCAATCGGATTCCAACCCGCTGAATACTCAGGCCCGTTACCAATCCCGCCTCTCTTAGCCCTCCTAATACCTACACAAAGATCTCCATTCTCAGCTCTCATGAAAACTATCGAATCACCCGCCACAAGTTTCTTCTGGTTAACAAAATTACTCCACCCGGTCGTTAAAAGATGACGACGAGGCGTCCCTCTATAAATATGTCTAAATTTCCAAACATCACCATGAACATCCTTTGCAAGAATCGTCTGAACAGGCGGCTCGGCGTTATAATCCAGCCTCGGGAAGATCGTCTCTGCGCAATAACGAGGAACTGAGAATCCTCCACCGTTATTAGCATCAGATTGAGTCAAAGTCTTAGCGAAAGACGGCGTTTTATCGCTGTTACTCTCGAAACCATTACTATCTTCACCATCACCATACTCATGATCAACAAACTCATCATCTTTCAAAGGAATCAACCTCATTTTCGCGAAAACCTCGTCGGATTCAACATCAGCCATATACTTAACAGCAAGAACACGACATAAAACCATTGGAGGAATAGGCAAATTACCGAAATCGACACAATCGTAAGCGTTTTCGGCATGTCCTTGAGGGAAATAAAAGACTTTTGAGTTCATAGGAGGCATACGAACCATACCACCAGCACATGCATGCCATAACTGTGGATCTAAACCTTTATCTGATCCACATTTCATTTGATTCATAACATTTATCATACTGATTTTGATACTTCAAAACCTTCTTAGTACTCTGTAAAAATGACAAATTAAATGCATTAGGTTTTGTTTCAAAACAGAGTAAGACAACAAACAATAAACAACAAAAGCAAATCAGTTTTGAAGTTCAAATGTTTTGTTTTAAATTACTTTTTAACAAATTAAATCTTTATGTCCGTTGTGTTAGTCAACTTTAATGAACAAACTGAGATTTTCCTGGGCAGAAACAAAAAAAAGTTTCCACAAAATCCGACAAAAATAGTAATTTTAAGTAGATGATTTCAAGTATAAAATATCGGAAAAAAGATACCAATGGAATATACAAAAATGATTTCAACTAATTTCAAGAACTTTAGGATAATTAAAATTTTAGTTTGTAAAAATCAATTAAACCACTTCAGTTTATAAATTTGAGCTAACAATCAGCTCAAAGATCTTGAGAGTAAATTAGCAAAGGTCAACCTAAGCTAGGCTAAGCTAAGCAAATAAAAAACCATATCAAATCGATTGAAAAAGATGAAATTGAGACCATGATTAGATCAAAAAGATAAGATTAAGACCGAACTAAAGATTTATTCAAACCTTGGAACAGTTAGATCTGAGAAAATTCTTGAAGATTTTTGTAACAAGAAGCAAAAAGATCTGTTTGGTTTTATAAGAACCAGAAGATTCTGCAACTAATTTCTGCTTCAGAATCGGATAAGAAAGTTCACTTTTTTGCACAAAGAGAAATGTAAAAGGGTTCGTGTATATGAAGGAAAGAGATTTGTCTTTCTCTAAAGAAAACTAAAAAATTAATATTATCTCTTTTTTCTCAACTTTCCATTAACTCATTCACATGTCTTTTGTTTATTAATATTTTTGCTAGTTAATGACATTTAATCCAGATTTTTAAAATTGGTAAATATTTTTGAATTATAAAATTAAACCCCCCAAAAAAAGGTAACAATTTGTGGTAAGTCAAACCCTTGATTCCTGGCATAAGAATCGACAATACGGAAGTCAGTACAAATTGATAATATAATAATAATTTTTGTATGTTATAAAAACATTTTAGTTATAGAGAAATTAATTTTGTAAGTAGTAATTTCATCGACATACAAATTAAAAGTTGAATCGCGCACGTGACGGAACCGCACGTGCCGTCGGTGTTTCCGACACATGTATCCTTTCGAAATCTGATTAGAAGCCTCTAATTACTTAACTATTCAAATTATAACTGATTGTTATTGTTTTTAAATTCAGCCATTAACTGTTTGTTGAATAAAATAAATTTTACAGTTTGATAATCCCAATATCATTTATTTTTTTGTCTTAGTGTTTACGAAACACGATAATTTGTTAATATTCATGTACGCAATTTGCTGTTTCTCAACATTGTTATTAACATTAGGTTGTTGAAATGGATTATAAAAAATAACATTTTTATATAATTATCAATATAGACCTACTTATTCATGTAATTGCTTCGATGTTTATATCAAAATATGAAATGTAAAACGTATATATTCACAGTATGCCTATAGTCTGATTGAAAATTACACTAACTGTATGTTAATATAAAATAAATTTATATAAATTACATGAAACGATTATATAACACTTGTACAACATTTGTCTCTAATTACAAACATTGCTAACAAAAAAAAATTATGGGCTTTATTGGTAGCAACAGTTAGTGCTAGCTTTTACTGCCAACTTTTGGCTGCAGAGATTTTTGCTGTAACGGCTGTGACATTTTTAAAAATGATAATAAAAATCTAATTGGTAACCAAAACTATAAAAATTGTGGACGTTACTTTTAATGATAAAAAATTATTTGCTAAAATAATAGTATGTCATATATTTTTTATTACGTAATGACAAAACATAAGTTTGCACACTATTTTTTCATGTATGCCCAAAATTATTAAATCTTTTTATCGTTTTTAAAATTTAGAATTATACATAATTTATTCAACAAAAAAGATAATAAAAACTATTCAACATAATTCAAATTATTCACTAAGGGTGCAAATAGATTGTAGTTTAGAGGAATAAAATTGTAGGAAAACATGTATTCTTTGATATTCCTCTATAATTTAACCATTTGTCAAAATTTTGAGGAAATGTTTTCCTCTAGCTATAGAGGAATCAAGTGGAAAAAGCACAATTCCACCAAAAAATATTCTTCTACAAATTTGGAGAGGAATGTAACTACCAATTTTCTTCTAGTATTTATTCCACCATCATTTTTTAATTCTATTCCACTAATTGTTTTTGGGTGCAACCATTTGCACCCTAAATAAAATATTTAGTGCCAGTTAGCCCACATAGCGTTAGCAATTTTGTCACAGACACCTTCCATATATTGTCTTGAAATAACATATGGTTCCACCGCATTTGACGAGTCTTCTTCACTTGGATCATATTCGTTTACTTTCACATATTCTGCTTGAAAATCAGGATCCTCGATGTTTGATTTACGAATAAAATTATGGAGAGTCATTATTGCTACCACAAGTTTTCGCATTGTAAAAATTTGATATCTCGTTTCATCTTTCATAACTCGCCATTTCCCTTTCCAAACTTCAAAACTTCTCCTTACATATTGCTGCCCGCCAGAGCTTTGCTCCGCACTTGTTGCCCCGATCCTCGCCACGGAAATCCACTCAACGCTCTTCTCTATGCCCTCTAATAAAGCTCCGGGACCAGATGGATATACCACAGAATTCTACAAAGCGGCTTGGCCCATTATTGGTAACGACTTTGTAATACTGGTTCAATCCTTTTTCATCTATGGTTTTCTGCCTGCAGGTATCAATGCGACGATAGTCGCTTTAATTCCCAAGGTCGACGATCCTAGAGAAATGAAGGATTACCGTCTCATATCCTGCTGCAACATAATATACAAAGTCATTTCCAAAATTCTCGCCAACCGTCTCAAGCAGTGCTTGCCCGACTCCATTGAGCCAAACCAGAGTGCCTTCTTCAAAGACCGTTTGTTACTGGAGAATGTCTTGCTCGCTACGGAAGTCGTCAAGGATTACCATAAACCAACAATCACCCCTCGGTTCACTCTCAAGCTAGATATTTCAAAGGCATTTAATACTATTAATTGGGCGTTTATCGTTTCGGTTTTGCAGGTTATGGGTATTCCAGATCGCTTTGTGCACTGGATCTTCACTTGTCTTTCCACCGCTACCTTCTCTATTATGATCAATGGTGAACCCGCGGGCTACTTCCCAAGCTCTCGGGGCATTAGACAAGGCTGTGCCCTTTCACCATACATTTATTTCATGCCAAGAATATCCTCTCGCGCCTCTTGAACAAAGCAGCGACTACGGGTCTGTTTGGGTATCATCATAATTGTCAGCCAATTGGTCTTACTCATCTTTGCTTTGCTGATGATATTTTGGTTTTCTATGATGGTACTTTAGATTCTCTCAAAGGTATTTTTCAGGTTATGGATACTTTTGGGGCAGCCTCGGGTTTGCGTGTTAACCTCACCAAGTCCTCCATTTACCTCCCGTTTTCCCCTTCGCTACCTTTCCGCTCCTTCCTTCATGCCATCGGCCTCGTCTGTGATACTCTCCCGGTTCGCTATCTCGGCCTCCCATTGACGACCAAGGGCTTATCCCCCGCTGATTACGCACCGCTGATCGATCGCGTCCGGTCTCGTATCACCTCCTGCTCCGCGAAGCTCTTGTCCTTTGCTGGTCGCCTACAACTTATCAACTCTGTTATCCTAAGCACTGTCAACTTCTGGCAGTCCGCCTTCCGACTACCGAAAAAGTGCCTCAAGCAAATCAACAGTCTATGTTGTAAATTTCTCTGGTCAGGTACAGCCACTAATCACTCTATGTCTAAGGTCTGTTGGAATGATATGTGTAGGCCTAAAGACGAAGGTGGACTTGGCATTCAGCGCCTTGAGGATACGTCCACGGTTTTTGCTCTCTCACTAGTTTGGCGTTTGTTCTCCCATACCTCGTCTCTCTGGCGTGCTTGGACGCGCCAATACCTTCTTCGACACACAACCTTTTGGGATGCGCTGATTAACACACGTGGTTCTTGGATGTGGCATAAACTACTAAAGCTTCGACCCATTGCGCTTCAGTTCCTACGTATCTCGGTCGCTTCTGGTAGTTCCACATCTTTTTGGTTTGATCCTTGGTCTTCTCTTGGGTCTTTGTTTGCCATTGCAGGTGAAACAGGTATTCGTGAGTTCGTAGTTCTTAGGCTCGCGTCAGTCTCTGATGTTGCCCAACCGACAGGCTGGCGTATACGTCACTCGCGTGTCCCTTTCTACCGTGACTTACGTGACCGTATCTCCCAACTTCCGCTCCCGTCTCCCTCCTCGGACGTTGACTCTCCACTCTGGCGCCATCTCAACGACGCTTACAAAGACTATTTCACGTCTACAACTACCTGGCAGCAAATACGACGTAGCTTCCCCAAGTTACCATGGAGCTCAACGGTTTGGTTTCCCCAATCCATTCCACGTTTCTTGTTTATTACCTGGCTTGCTGTTCTTGACAGGCTAAGCATTGGGCGGAGGATGCGGCAATGGGGCGTACAACAAGCTTGTATTCTTTGTGGCGAGCCAGATGAATCACGGGATCATCTATTTTTCGCATGCCCATACTCATTCACTATCTGGGATCCTCTCGTCTCACCGATCCTGCGACATCGTATCTCTCCAGACTGGTCCCTCACCCTTT
>OVBE01007726.1:0-32782 GCA_900406425.1 Iberis pinnata
CTTCTCCACGTCGGTGCCTAGCTGGGCCTTGTGTCGAAATGGGCTTTCGGAGCAGGTGCTAAACCTGGTATCAACAAGGAATAAGACCATACTAAAGTGAATTAACAAAAACCTGAGTTTAAAGTAAATTTCGGAACTTACCTGAAAAAGAGAATGATAACAAGATTTTTCTGTGTGTCAGTCAATTCCTATCACACTAACATGTCATTGTAGTATAGATAAGTGTCAATCCAGTCATGTGTGTTATTAACCACTCTAGATGCATATGGATTCTACTAATTCAAGTCAAATAAGAAAGTGGGTTGTTGTCTAACAATCCTAAACAAGAAAACATGCAGAAAATAAACAAGACATGAAAACTAACATGCATAAATATAAACTAAGGGTAAACAGCAAGTGAAGTAAAAACAGGGAAGAAAATGGGGGTAAAAAAACAATAAAGGGGAAAACAGTTCCTAAAGACGGGGTAATTGACTAGTGTTCCTCCCTGAACTACCTAGGTGTCTAACATACCTCAAACAAGAACTATCCTTAGGCGATAGATTCATAGACAATCAAATCTAATTCCTTGACAGATGATCTCGAGCTAGGTAATATCCAGACCTAACTGCCGTTACTCTACCTAGCAGGCATGAAGAGACAATCTACCTAAGCCAATAAACACCCTAGACATCCAATTCCTTGGGATAGTTATGTAAATCTCTGAAATAACCATGATTAGGCATTTCATCAAACACTTTCCGGGTGCTGAAATGCCTAAGTTCAAATTTCAATTGATCAAAAAGAAATAAGCTTATGGACAATGAAACAGAAGGGATCAATGAACAATCAAGCTTAGAAACTTAGGAGGAACAAGGGTTCTACACTAACCTACCCCATCCTTAAAAACTTGGGTAACTACTCTCTACACATAGTGGGTATGAAATTAGGAAAACCAGAAAACATAACTTCAAAACCGAACATTATGATCAAAAGTCAAACTATGATAAACAGTAAGAACAACAAAGTCAGAAAAATCAGAGATGATGATCAAGATGAAAAATCAGAGGTGTAGGAGATGAAGATGAAGAACAACAAGAACACCAACCCAGAAAAAAAAAATGATCCAATGAAACAGTAACAAACCCAGAAATGATGATCAGGGAAAAAACAAGATTAGAAGTGAAAAACAGTAGATCAATATTCACCAGATAGTTCACAACCTTAAACTAAACATGAAAATGAATAAATCAGAAAATAAACATAAACTTCATAAGAAATCTGGGTTTTGATCAACAAGAACATCCAAGGAAAAACAGAGAGAAAAAAAACCTAAGACAAAAACCCAAAATGACAAAAAGTAAAGCTTAGTCTAAAAAGAGGCGTTTTTAGGGTTTATATAGTAGTTCAGAAAAAAAAACCCTAAAACGCTAAAAGGCAAAACATAATGATTTATCTTAATCTTTAAATCTGGTTCATTCTGAAATTGGCATTTGGTCGAGTCGTAGCTCAATGTGTCGTCGAGCCAGAAGGTCGAGGCAGCTTGATGTGTCATCGAGCAAGAAGATGCGAGGTGATCAGTCTTGATGGACTTGGCCTGATTGTGATTGAGGGGATGAGCTTGGTCGAGAGCAAGAATGATCAAGGTGGTTTGGTCAAGGGAGCTACCAGTTTCAGACTTGGCCGAATGAGCTTCGGATTTGGCCGTGATCGAGGTGAAGTTCGGGCTTGGTCGAGGCAGCTTTTACGTCGAGCCGAGAGATGGTCGAGGTGAAGGCTCATGGTCGAGGCGACTTGGCTCATTGATCAAGCCAATTTTCGTGCGTGACTGAACCAATTCTCGGGTGATCAAGCCAATTTCTTCGGGTCGTGATCTGGCTCGATCACGGGTTGATGACGAAGTTGGCCGTGATCTTGTTGGGCTTGATGATCACTTGACTTGGTTTCGGCTACGTTATGTTCAAGCTCTTGTTGATTTTTTCACTCTTTTCTCCTCGATCATGTTGATGTCCACAAATTCTCAAAATGCTTCGAAAATTCCCAAGTACTTGAAATGTCTCCAAAATGCATATGTATGCGAATGCTAATGCGAAACTTCCTGAAAATGCAAATTTACTAAGAATGTCCTAAGAATGCAACATATTGACATCTACATGATCCTAAAATGATGGTAAATTTCTTCTTAAAACCACTAAAATGCAGAGACATCAGAGAACGATCGATCTATAGTGCTTATGGCTCTTCTCCGGGGACTTTTAATCAATAGATCTGTGCATCGAACGATCAATCTGAACCTCCGGGTAGAATCTGATATTTTCCTCAATCACAAAGAACTCAAAACTAAAATTCAATAAGTTAGTAAACTACAACTAAAATTGACTCAAAACTGAAATCACTACTTTAAAACACCAAATAATGGGTTGCCTCCCACTCAATACTTGTTTAACGTCACGAGCTTGACGGAATTCCCACCTAAGTTGGGGTATTGTTAGCATCTAGAGATGCTCCATAACATGGTCCAAGAGTGGAAATTGTCAGCTTCAGAACTTTCCCTATCATATTCTTTGCCACATCGGTTCCCTTATCCTTAAGCTCTAAGGTAAAGAAGGATCTAACCTTTGAGAATGACTTTGAAGTACCTTTTCTCTTCATCTTATACTCGACCGTATCTCCATCTATTGCCTGAGGGATCAAAATCACTTGGGAAATTTTCTTCACTTTCTCTAAGTTTGCCCGCTCCTTGCTTTTGACCTTTGGGAGTTCATTTCTTGTTGATACTTAAGATTATCTATTCCAAACTTCTTTAATCTCACTCTTAAGATGAGGTTTGATATGAGATTCATGCTCCATCGTTTCTTCCTTAACCATTGTGATTCTAGATGCTCCTTTAAGAGGGATTGCCGGGTAGAAATACCTCTTCTTGACCTTTGTAAGGGAGATGCGCTGATTAGGCATATCAACTACAACTTCTACAGATGCTAGAAAAGGTCTACCTAGAACTAGTGGCATATATGAACCCCCACTCATCTCCAAGATATAGAAATCAACAGGAACTAGACAACCTCCAACTTATACCATTAGATCAGATATGAATCCAGTTGAATTTATAGTGGAATCATCAACAAGATGAAAGGACGTCTTAGATGGTTTAATACCAGAGATTCCCAATTTCTCTGCAACAACCTTTGACATGACATTCACATTAGCACATGTATCGCAAAGTGAGTCCTTGAATTCCACCTCATTGATCAAACAAGGAATTATAAATTCTCCAGGATCTTGCATCTTTTGAAGTGTTCTTGGTGGATTCAGGGCTTACATATCATCTCACTATCCTCGAAATCATATCTAGACTTTTTAAGCTCAATCGGGTAAGGAACCTTGGGTTTATATGCTCGAATCAAAATGTCAGCCTTCTGGGAAGGGGGATCGATCCATCCAGGTATAGGGATCGTTCGATCCGTTTTTACGGCTCTCGCCATTTCTTCTAGATCGATCGATCCAGGTGTAGAGATTGATCGATCTCTGATCTATGCCTTTTTCCGCATTGTCGGATTGATCGATCCCATAGGTGATCGATTGTTCTCAGCCTCTGCATCTTTTTGGACTCTTTTTCTTCAATACGATGGACGAAATATGCATTCTCTGCACCAATTTTTGCTCCTTTATCCACTTTATCGACTTCTTCATTCAATTCAACGACTATAGACTTGCAATACCCTTTTGGATTGTCTTCGAATTTCCCAGGGAGAACACCACCTTGTCTCTTTACAGCTTATGAAGTCTGAGCTATTTGTAGATCGAGTTTCTTCACATGATTGGAAAATGACTCAAGTTTGTTGTTCAATTCATTGTACATGCTGTCTATCTTGACATTTATGTTCCTTTCATATTGTTTCTGGCCTTCCAAGATTTGCTTGAGCATCAATTCCATCTTGTTTTCTTGTGGAGGTTGAGCTAATTGTTGAAATACAGGCTGAGATGCCTGTTAAAAGCCGCCTGAGTTGGAGTTCTGCACAAATTTTCTATTCTTGTTTTCTTGAAAACCACTTTCACCTGTATTCTGACCAAAAGATTATCCATAATTCTGCACAAAGGACCGATGTTGAGGTGGGTAAACTTGATCTTGGGGATTTTCCACTTTAGTGTTTCTCCAAGAGAGATTAGCCTTGTTGAACCCTGGATTGAAACCTTGATTGAAGACTCTCTGACCTTGGCTATTGACATAGCTCACTTCTTCTACATTTTCAGGCTCTTTGATAGCAAAGCAGTCCGCTTCAATCTTCTCTACATCTTTAGCAAAGCTGGCATGTTTCTGGTTATGGTTCTTGAGAAGCTGAGAAAGCATTCCTTTTACCTCTGCAAGTTCAGAAGATTCTGAACCAGATGATCCTCCTCTTCTATTATAATCAGGACAATGATTGCTATTACTTGCAGCGAAATTTTCAATCAGCTTATATGCTTCATTCACATGTTTAGTCATGAAATCACCATTGCTGGCTGTATCAAGAGAAAGCCGATACTTTTGATTGATATCTCTATAGAAGGTGTTGAGGAGATTCAGCTCAGAGAAACCATGATGAGGATAATCGTGCATATATTCCTTGAATATGTCCCATGTTTCGAAGAAAGACTCTACATGACCTTGCTGAAATAGAGAAATCTTGTTTCTCTGGTTATTGGTCCTTGTAGTTGTGTAAAAATGGCTTAGGAGCTTGGATTTGCTGGCATCCCAAGTTTCAATGGAGTTGGGTGGTAGAGATTTTAACCACCTTAGAGCTCTGTCTGCAAGCGAATGATTAAAGAGCTTGCAGTGAGTGAAATCCTTGGAGACTCGATTAAGTTGAACGGTACTACATATGTCCTAGAAGCTATCTATGTGATCCATTGGGTGCTCAGTGGGAAAACCATGGAATTGGTTTTTCCTGAGCAACTGGACGAGTTGGAAAGGAACTGATAGTCATTTCTCTGAGGTTGATGAGGATGAAGAGCGTTCCTAGTAGCGAGGAAGGCTTCAGGATTGTTAAAGTCTCCAACTAGAACCCTATTTTGTTGTTGTTGATTGAAATTTGTTTGAGTATCTCCCATGACGATGTAATTTTTCCCAATCGGTGGATTTTGATCACCATTACCAGCTCCTTGTCCTACTAGTGGCACTTGATTGTCGTTTGCTCCTTGTTGTCCTTGTGGCACTTGATTGTCATTTCTTCCCGGTTTGTTGACCAACTGTTGTAATCCTGGTTGAGGATTCTAGACGTTCTTCCCTACGGAGGACTTTGGTTGTTCGGATCTTTGGGAAAGACCGGATTGTTAAGATTCATGTTATCTCCCATTGTGTTGGACGAGCTTGCTTTTTTCTTTCTTTTAGGTTTGAGCGTTCTAAATTTAAGAGTTTTTTTTACTGGGCTGAGCAATTCCTTAGATTTATTATATCGTAGGATCATGCACCTGTAAAAATAAATTCAAGAATAAAGATACGCGATTAGTGTTGAAAAATAAAATATCTTAGACTAGATTCTAAATAAAACTTAAAAGGCACAATTGATCCCTGGCAACGGCGCCAAAAATCTGATAGGCTTGGGATTTTAATACTAAATCTACAATGCAGAGAACATATCTAAGTAGTATAAATCAGGTTTGAATTCCACAGAGACCAGACAGCGCGACTCTCAGTTAAATATCGATTCTAGCTAAGACAATAATAAAAATGTGGTTGTTTTCTAACGATTGTAAGTTAAGGCAATAAAAAAAAACGATTGTAAATCAATTAAATAAAAGCGTCAGGCATGAGGGAATTCCACATGTATCCAAATTTGAAACTCATGTTAACATTCAAGATTTTACTTTGAATAGAGTTCTCAACATGAAATACATATCTAGATTAATCTTCTCTCAGAATATTAACCCATATGGTGGAATCATCAAATATAAACTCTCGAATGTCCAATGGTTCAATCAAGCATTCAATTCATGTTCAATTGTTCATAGACATTCAAGAAAAAACTCTCGCTAAGCAAGAACATATATTCATCTAGACTAGGTCGGATCTCTAAACCAAATCTCTTTGAGTTTATCAATCTAACATCAATGAACTAAATGACCAGTTTAATTCAAACATTAAGAACAAATCTAGACTAAGAACCTAACACATAAAATCCATTATGTCAAACCATAACCATCAAATCCTGGTTTCCCTAGAAAATCCCTAAAACCTAACAAGGCGACGACTCAGACATAGCTAAGTAATCAACAAGCATAATTGAGGAAAGCATATCAAAAACCAAATTAAATAAAAATAAAGCATAACTTAGAATATTCTCCAAATTCAAGGTTGGGATTCGTCTCTCTGTAAAAGCTCTCAAATCTAAAAGTGTGCGTAAAAAGAAAATAAACCTAAGACTAAGGCTTTTATAGTCCAGAAAAAAGGAAAATAAAACAAAACCAATAAGGAAAACATGATAGGTCTTGAGGGCATAATTGTAATTTTAGAAGATTTTTAGTCATTCTTGGCCATAGGGATCGATTGGTCTCTTTTTAAGTAAGTATCCAGGAGCTTTGGATTGATCGATCCCTTCCTGGATCGATCGATCTCTTTTCACGTTCTGCACATACTTCCTCTACGAGACAGCTTGACTAGTTTTTAGTAAAATTGTCATAACTTTTGATTTCACAAATGGTTGACTTCAAATAACTTCCATATGAAAGGTAACTCAAGTCTCTATCCTGTGTCAAAATTTCAGCTTCATCCATCCATGGTAACATCTTCAAACGTTGGAAAACTTCTGACATTTCTGCCGGATTATGCATTTGCATATGCCAATTTGCATCCAAAACGTTCCAAACCTAAAATCCTGAAAATATTCCAAACATACAAGGAAAACACTCGGATAATTCCAAATAGCAAGTATAAATACCCACTATAAGGCATTAAAACCGAGTAATATTAGCAGCGTTCATGAAGATGATGAACAAAATATTCAGAGAGTACTTGGACAAATTTGTGATCATCTTTATTGATGATATATTGGTGTACTCAAAAGATCAATACACGCATCAAGGTCACTTGAGGGCCGTTCTAGAAAAGTTTTGGGAACATAAACTCTATGTCAAACTAAGCAAGTGCAACTTTTGGAAAAGGAGTATCGGGTTCTTGGGCCATATTGTCTCGGAACAGGGATTATCCATAGATCCAGAGAAGTTCAGTTCGATCAAAACATGGCCAAGACCAAAGAATTCCTCGGAAATAAGAAGTTTCCTTGGACTGACTAGTTATTACTGTAAGTTTGTGATGGGATTTACGAGTAAGGCACAACCTCTGACTCGCTTAACTGGAAAAGATGTCAAGTATGAGTGGTCGGATCAGTGTAAGAAAAGCTTTTCATAGCTTAAGGAGTTGCTGAGTAGTGCACCAATACTAGCGTTGCATGATCTAGGTGAGCTATGGGTGGTGTACACGGATGCATCAATATCTGGGTTGGGTTGTGTACTGATGCAAGGTGACAAAGTCATTGCTTATGCGTCTAGAAAGAAACAGAAGCATAAAGGGAATTATCCCACTCGTGACTTGGAGATGGCGGATGTTGTGTTTGCGTTGAAAATATGGTGATCATACTTATATGGTGCCAAGGTGCAAATTTCCACATATCACAAAAGCCTCAAGTACATCTTCACTTAGTTAGAACTGAACCTTATACAAAGAAGGTGGATGGTGTTTATGGCAGATTACGATCTGGACATAACTTACCATCCGGGAAAAACCAACTTGGTGGCTGATTCATTGAGTATGAGGCGGGCAGATGTGAATGCCCAAAGGGAAACAAAGGAGTTGGAAAATATGGTCTAATGTTTGCATTTTGATGCAATCACTGCGGATCAGGAGCCTTTAGGCTTAAGTGTTGTGGATAAGGCATACTTGCTTACAAGGATTCATATTGCTCAGGATAGCGATGAAGACCTCAAGAAGGTTGTGGGTATGCGAAGATTGAGTATCAGACTTCGAATAATGGGACCATTGTGGTGAATGGTCAGGTTTGTGTGCCTAATGTAAAGGAACTCAAGGATGAAATCCTTAAGGAAGCCTACTAGTCCAAATTCTCAATTTATCCAGGAATGAATAAGATGTATTCGGACGTAAAACGGTACTATCATTGGGTAGGGATGAAGAAGGATGTGGCAGCTTAGGTTTATAAGTGTTCATCTTGCCAGTTGATTAAGGCTGAACATCAAGTTCCAAACGGCTTGATGCAGAACTTGCCCATTCATGAGTGGAAGTGGGATTATGTCACAATGGAATTTGTGATGGGCTTGCCAAGGGCTAAGTCCAAGCATGATGCGATCTTGGTGGTGGTGGACCGACTAACTAAGTCTGCCCATTTTATAGCCATCAAGACAAATGATGGTGTCGAGGTTGTTTCTGGGAAGTATATTGATGAGATAGTAAGATTTCATGGGATTCTAATAAGCATTGTTTCAAATAGAGACTCGAGATTCACATTTTACTTCTGGAAGGCTTTCCAAAAAGCCTTAGAAATGAGAGTGAACATGAGTACTTCCTATCACCTGCAAACAGATGGACAATCTGAAAGGACTATCCAAATATTGGAGGATATGTTGCGGGCTTGTGTATTAGATTGGGGCAGTTCGTAGGAGAAGTATCTGCCTTTGGCAGAATTCGCCTACAATAACAGCTTCCCAACGAGCATTGGAATGTCTCCATAAGAGGCATTGTATGGACGGCCTTGCACAACGCCATTATGCTGGATCCAAGTGGGGGAAAAAATTTTTGATGGGTTCAGAGATAGTGGAAAAAAACACAGATGGGATAAAATTCCTAAGGGGTAAAATGAAACAAGAGCAAGATAGGCAGAAGAGTTATACCGATAAGCGTAAAAAGGCCATAGAATTTTCAGTGGGCGAGTTAGTCTACTTGAAAATGATCACACTCAAGGGTAGGGCTAGGACTTCTGCCAACGGGAAGTTAAGCCCAAGATAATTAGGACCTTTCCAAATATTGGAACGAATTGGAGCAGTGGTATACAAGTTAACCTTACCTGCGGAAATGGAAGCATTCCACAATCCATGTATCGCAGTTAAGAAAATGCTTGAGTGAGTAGGACATGATAGTTCAAGAAACGCCAAAAGACTTAAGGCGAAACTTGATTCTAGAAGCTAAGCCGGTTCGTATTATGGACAAAATGGACAAGAAAACCAGGAGAAAAGTTGTTCGAATGGTTAAAGTGGCTTGCGATTGTGATGGATCAGAACAAGAAACATGGGAAACATAATCCATAATGAAGGTCGATTTTCCAGAATCGTCTGAAGAAAATGATGATTGAAGCCCTATCTTTTTGTTACTTAGCCATTTGGGGATGGTTGGTTGTATAACTAAGGAACAAAAAGTTAGGGATTCGAGACATTTAGCCATAAGGGATAAAGGAAAATATGAGCTTGGATTCGAGGATGAATCCATTGCAAGTGGGGGAGACTTGTAACATCCTCGAACTTTCCAAAGTTCAATGGTTCGAGCCAAAACTTAGCCAAAGGGGAATCCAAATGTTAGACTTAGCTATTGAACATAGAATGTTCGAATGGATAATTAAAAGATCGAAGGCTAGCTCAATGGATCGGGTCTAACTTGAGAAAGCTGAAAATTTAAGCTAAGGCAGTTGGACTATAGCTTAGTTTAGCTCGAGTCAGTTTAGTCCATCTCAAGCTAGTTCAGGCCAGTTGAACCAGCTAAGGGAATTGCATAGTAGCTGGACAGTTGGGCCGAGCTGGACAGTTGGGCCGAGCTGGACAGTTGGGCAGTTATGCACAACTCGCACCAGTTCGGGTGTGCCTGTTCGAAAAGGCACAAGTTGGCGCGGCGGTTTTTAGCGGTTCTGGGCCAAACTCTATAAATAGAGCGTCTTTGGCTCAACTTTGCGCATAGACATACACTGGAAAAATCTCTGAAAATTTGGCTAAGGCATAGAACGTTGAAAGAGCAAGAGTTAGGCATGGCCAGGGATTAGGATGGGCAGAGTGGGTTTGGTGCATAATTCACCGTATAAGACAAAGGTGAGTGCAAACAGACTACGGCTTCGGCCAAGGCTCCATCTCTTAGCCATTTCGGCGATTCTGTCACTTCGAAGGCTAAGTCTGTGAGTGAAGAACCGTGCGGATGGTCATGCGCCTTTCATACATCATGTATGGTCGCATTATAATAAAAACCTGAAAGATATGGGTTTTCGGATGATCTTTTGAGTTGAACTCAAGGTAAGGTGGATGGGACGAGTGTCTCCGGAACGGGTGATTCTGCCATAAATTATCCAGTCCGGCCAAGAACCTTGGTTTGGTTTGATAGATTTTCTAGACATCCAAAAATGTGAAAATGGCTTAACGAATCAAACTAAACTATGATTTAACTTAAACGATTAAGGCAATCAAAATTGACTCACTAAGTAATTGTTAGATTACTTATGCCTCTTTCTGTTTTAGGGACTAAAGGAGATTTCGGGAAAGATGTGGCTTAGCGCAAAACTGAAGGCCAGAAGGAAGAGTGGTGTACATAGTGGGATAGTTATAGGATCAATATGTCTTGACTTATCATAAAATTTATAGCAAATTGAACAAGTTATATCGAATCATGTTTAAGTTAATGAAATCACTCTTTGCTTCCATTGCATCATATAGACTCTAAATTACCTAAGGCTTAATCGAATAATCGAACCTCACATGAACATTGACATAAAAATGGTTAAGACTTAAAAACAGACTGAATTGCTTAAATCACTTAGTGATTTGGGCATGAGACAATCGTCTGCGGACATAATGTCCAGGATGGGATGTTACAGGCATCATCTAACAAATGTTCTGCTATTCGGTTGGTAGACCTCTAGCTTAGAAGATGTTATTTCCCATTGGTGTTATCAATTCTTGTTTACCTCTATAACTAATTTACCTCTGGTTTCTAGAAAATTCTCCAGCGACCTACATGACCTGAGATTAATGATTACCATGAGATTGTGATACTATCCTTGTAATATGTTTTTCAACAGAACTCTATCAAACTAAGGATAAAGAAAGTCTCTCCCACAAAGAATATTAATTTTTTTTAAGAACTCCATAGAGGTTATATCAATGGAGGTGAAATTAAATTAATTAAAATTAGAGTTTCTAAAAGAATAAAAATATTATTAAAAAATTCTTAAGATACCCATAAAGAAATTTATTGATGACAAAAAGTATTCATTGATGGAGATGGTCTAAATTTCATTTTTTATGTTTGTGATATTATTAGAACATTTGAAAGTGTATGATATTTTTTGAACTTTTGATGGTATTTTAAAGAATGCCTTTTTCATTTAGCGTTTTCTTTTTTATAATATTTTTTATAAAGATTCTTTTGTAATAAATTGCAACGACATTACATTAAAAAAATAACCCCCATATAAAATACGCATATATTAATTAATTATAAATATAAAAAATTAGAGAACTTAACCATATTTTTATAAGTAAAAAATGAGAATTACTATTATACCCCGATTCTAGTGTAATTATCATCTTTTACATCAAAATCACTAACTTTTATATAAACTTAACCCTTATAATTAAACGGTAAGATGTCACATAAAATATAAATATTCATACACAAACTTTGTATTGGAGTAGGATTAAAGATATGTATCTATTAACAAGAACATTTTAGGGAAATACCACTAAATAGGCGGCGGCGATATTAGTGCGATTAGGTTACGCCTTTTGACATCTTGCTTCAGCCGCACGGGACACCGGCTCCCGCCGGCATGTCACCACCGATTCATTCCGGCTCTCCCCCTCCATCCTCCTCTCATCCCAGCGCTATCGACTCAGCCCCTAACGGGGATTCCACCGCGCGATCCTGGTCCACTCTTCTCGGCGGCTCACGTACTCGTCTGGATGGCACCAACGCTCCATTCCTCCTGGATCATGGAATCGCCACCGTCACGGTTCCTAAGCAGCTTCGTGACAACGCACAACCGCTTTTGAACAATTACCTTGTCGGGTTTTTCATTGGCACAACTCCACACATTGGAAAGATATATGCTACAGTGAATCGTCTCTGGAACAAAACCAGCAAAGGACCAAAGATTGACGTTCAAATACTACACGACGACACGGTTTTATTTAAAATTGACTCATCTGAGACGTGTTCTAATGTGTGCCGTAAGAAATACTGGCACATCTCTGATATCTTGCTCGTTGTGCAAGAATGGTGTCCTTCAAAGGCTCTAGAAAAGCCGGACCTTTCCTCTATGCCACTGTGGGTTGATTTTCGCAATGTCCCTGACTATTTATTTTCACATGCAGGTCTCCGCTTCCTAGGTGACATTGTCGGAACATCTCAAAAGTTGCACCCAACAACGGAAAAATGCATTCGTTTAGATGTTGCGCGGGTCCTTGTTATTGTCAATCTCGATATTGAGCAAGTTAATCAAATTAATTTGGATAATGAGGACAAACCTGTTCTTGTGTCTTACCCTTGGCTCCCTCCAAAGTGCTCTCATTGCAAGGCGTGGGGTCACAAGATTCAAGATTGCAAGAAGAAAACAGCGACTCAAGCTCCCATTCCGGACGCTCCAACTGCAACTCAAGCCACTCACGATGTCTTGGGCCCGACATTATTAGATCCAGCTACTACTGCTTCGCATACTCCACATACACCATCGAACATCAATATTGTAGTCTCGGCAGCAATACCACATTCGGATTCAACCGAACCTGCTTCCTCCCCTTTAATTAATTCCACTTCAAATAATCCGATTATTGACCCAACTCAACCTGTTCCTAATGATATTTCACTTTCTGCTCTTGCAGGATTTCAACAGCAGCTCCATCAGACCATCGAGGAACTCAGCAACATTACTCCGAGGCAAGAAGACGACAATCTAGCCACGGTCTCCTTAATAGAACCGGTTATCCAATCGGTTCATCCGGCTCCAAATAGCGATGTCAATCCCGCTGCTCAATCCGCCTCTACCGTTCACGACGGTACCAACACTTGGTCCATCGTCCATCGACATCATGGCCAATCCTCACCGCCAAAGCTTCCTCACTCCCCACCGTCTACTCACCTAGACGTTTCTCCATCCCGTTTTACCGTTCTTGCCGATGATCAACCTGAGGTGGATGATGAGCCAGAAGAAGGACAGATTCTTGAAGTATTCAACCAATCCTCCACCATACCGCCTCTCCAAGTGCTTCGTAACAAGGCCAAGCCGCAAGATCTACCAGCCATCACCGCCTCACGGAAACTATCCAAGCATGTCACCACTAAAAAACATCCATCGGTCTCCTTCCGGAGACACTAATGAATTATGTCGTTGTTCGCTTGGAACACCAGGGGGTTCAATCAATCCCTAAAACATAATGTTGTCCGTCAATGGATTCTTACTTCTAAGCCTGAATTTGGGTGTCTTTTGGAAACTCGTGTGCAATTTGAAAACTTTGCTCGTGTTTTGCAGAATTCTATGCCTGGTTGGCAAGCCATTCACAACTATTCTTCTTATCGATTGGGCCGTATTTCGGTTTGCTGGCGTGATGATGTCATCGTCACTCCTCTTCTCATCTCCTCCCAGCTAATTTCTTCTTTAGTTACTTTATCGTCTGGTGATGTCCTTCTCATCTCTTGCGTTTACGCTTCTAAATTTCAGGTTGATCGCGTCGCTCTTTGGCGAGATCTTCACGAAAGCCGCCGAATGTGTGGCCCTCACCCTTACCCGTGGCTCATCTTTGGCGATTTCAACGAAATTCTCTCACTCTCGGATCACTCTCAGCATACCGTTCGCGGAATTCATGGGATGAGACAGTTTCAGGACTTTGTACATAGCAGTGATCTTTTGGATCTCGCTTCAGTTGGGCCGAAATTTACATGGTGGAATCCTCAAGATCACAACCCCATCGGCAAAAAACTTAACCGTGCTTTAATCAATCCCGAGTGGTTTGCTCAGTTTCCCTGTTCTTTTGCGAGTTTCGAGGCTAATGGGGTGTCCGATCATGCCCGCTGCGTCGTCCACTTCTCCACTCACTCATCCTCTGTTCGTAAACCCTTCAAATTTAACAACTTCCTCGCTGATCATAGCCTTTTCTTGCAGGTCCTAGGCACAAGTTGGACCTCGTCACCTCCGATTGCCCCTTCTAGGATGGCTCTCCGTCTATTTTATCTCAAACTCAAAGCGCTTAAACCAGGCTTACGCTTTCTCAACTCTTCCATCTACGGTGACTTACCTACTCGCACTAAAACCGCCTATGTTGAATTGTGTCATTTGCAGGAACAGGTACTAACCAACCCTACACCGGCTACCCTTGCTGCTGAGGAAACCGCAGCTGCTACCTGGCGTTCCCTAGCTCGTGCGGAAGAAATTTTCCACCAGCAACGTTCCCGCATCCAATGGCTTCGCAACGATGATCATAAAACCAGTTATTTCCACTGTGTCACTAGCTCTCGGGTTGCCCTTAATACGATCAAAAGACTCCTCCTTGATTCGAGTGAGGTGGTCTCGGATCTGCCATCTATCAAGGATGCGGATGCTACTCACTTCCAAACGTTTCTTCAACAAACGCCTCTCATATCACCACTACCGGATCTCACACAATTGCTTGACTACCGCTGCCCTGAGGCTACGGCTAATACCTTGTGCGCACCAGTCACGGGTTCGGAAATTCAGACAATGAGGTTCAGCATGCCTTCTAACAAGGCTCCCGGTCTCGATGGCTTCACAACCGAGTTCTATAAAGCGGCTTGGCCAATCATCGGCCCCGATCTCATTACCGCGGTCCAATCATTTTTTCTCTTTGGTTTCCTACCGTGTGGTATCAACGCCACCCTCCTCGCACTTATCCCAAAAAGCGATGCTCCAGAGACAATTCGCGATTACCGCCCCATCTCCTGTTGCAATATCATCTATAAAATCATTTCCAAGATTCTGGCAAACAGACTGAAGCTCTTACTCCCGGACTTTATCCAACCGAATCAAAGCGCATTTGTCCAAGGCCGACTCCTTCTCGAGAATGTCTTACTGGCTACCGAGCTAGTCAAAGACTACCATAAGTCTTCTATCCCTCCTCGATGTACTTTAAAATTAGATATCTCTAAGGCGTTTGATACTGTTAATTGGGACTTCCTTCTCTCTGTTTTACAGGCTATGCACTTACCATCGCGCTTTATACACTGGATTTACTTGTGTATCTCCACTGCAACATTCACAGTCTCAATTAATGGGGAACTCGCTGGGTACTTTCCCAGTAGACGTGGGCTGCGGCAGGGATGCGCTTTATCACCGTATTTATACGTTATAGCTAATAATGTCTTGTCTAAGCTCTTAAATGCAGGTGCATCCTCTGGACTGTTTGGATACCATCCCCTATGTCGAGATATCGCACTTACACATCTGTGCTTCGCTGATGACATCTTAGTATTCACAGATTGCACAGTCGCATCTCTCAAAGATGTCTTCCACTTTTTAGACAGATTTGGCTCCGCCTCGGGATTACTTGTCAATGCTCGCAAATCTTCTATCTTCGTTGGGGGGCGTAGCAACACCGCTTTACCTTCGGTGATCCGCTCTCTTGGCATCAAGCAGGAATCACTTCCTATCCGTTACCTTGGCTTACCACTAACGACTAAGCGCCTCACCAGAACCGATTGTTTTCCTTTAATTGATCGTATTCGTTCTAAGATGACTGCTTGGGCTACTAAGTTTCTATCTTTTGCAGGTCGCTTACAACTCATACAGTCAGTTATAGTTAGCACGGTCAACTTCTGGCAATCGGCTTTTCGTTTACCAAAGTTTTGCCTCCGCGAAATCGACAGTCTATGCAGCAGTTTCTTATGGTCCGGTAGCCCATCCTCACGCCATGTGGCTAAGGTGGCTTGGTCGGACGTCTGTTTGCTCATAAATATGGGAGGTCTTGGTATTCGTAAGTTCACTGATACCTCCCTTGTCTTCTCACTTGCTCTCATCTGGCGTTTAGTGTCAAACTCAGGTTCATTATGGGTCGCTTGGACGAAACACTACCTCCTCCGTGACTCAACCTTCTGGGATGTCACGAGCTCAACCAAGGGCTCTTGGATATGGAAAAAGCTCTTGAAAATCCGTCCACTAGCACAGCCTTTCATCCGACACACTCTTGGAAACGGACAAGGCACATCCTTCTGGTTTGACAATTGGACAACGCTTGGACCGCTCATCACACTAACGGGAGACGCTGGGATTAGAGAGTTTGGAGTACCGCGACACGCAAGTGTTGCACAAGCCGCAAGCTCATCACGATGGTTGATTCGTCGCTCACGTGTTCTCCCATTACGGACTCTTCATGACGCAATTCAACAACTCCCATTACCGACCTCGACTGATCCCGACACACCGCTATGGCATCACAGACATGATAGTTACCAGCCTCATTTCTCTTCGTCATGCACATGGCAACAGCTAAGGACTTTTCACCCTATATTATCTTGGTCCTCATCTATTTGGTTCCCACAATCTATACCTCGCTATGCATTTGTTTCTTGGCTTGCTGTACTTGACAGGTTATCCACAGGAGAGCGAATGGGTCACTGGGGCACACCAACGCCATGCCCTTTGTGCGGTGAACCACGCGAATCACGGGACCACCTATTCTTCGCGTGCCCGTACAGCTTCACAGTATGGTCTGCTATCGCGTCACCCATTCTACGTTCCCACATCTCTCCGGATTGGGCTCGCACTCTCCTCTCCATTCGTCACCAACGATACTCCAAGCTAGACCAAGTACTCCTCCGCCTTTGCTTCCAAACCACGGTTTACAACGTCTGGCGCGAACGCAATCACCGCAACCACCAAAAGCCTAGCCGCTCCACCACATCTCTCACCGCGATGATCATCCGATGCATCACGGATCGCTTGACTAGTCTTCGATACACACCTGCATCAAAATACCATGGACTCCACAACAGATGGTTATCACTTCACGCCTAGCCACTGTCTCAGCCTCTCTTGCACTGATTGCTACCGATCTCTTGATAGTTACCGATCTCTTGTTCTATGTCTTTCTTTTAGGTTGTGTCTCAGAGACTGTACTCTTTTTCATGTTACTAGTTTTATCCCACAAGGTTTTCTAGTAACAGGTTTTAACGAGGCATCTCTGAACACTTTCCCCACCTAAAAGCACTCTCCATCTCATGCTTTGACCGACACACTTTCTTGTACATAGCACATTTTTTATTTTGATTTATAAATTTAAAATTTCATCAAAAAAGAAATACCACTAAATAACCTTATTATATGCTATAATTAAGAAACTATCACCTAGAACTATCACCTAGAACTAACACCTAGAACTAGGTGTTCTTTCTCCTCGAACATTATACGATATATTCGTATAAGTTCCTTCTTGGTGAACAACATACCTATGTCTGATAGTTTTACTTTGTCCCCCTAAGTTATCGGTAGTCAGACTATTTGTTGGTAGTCAAACTATTTTTTATAGTTTCTTTGTTATAGGTTTATGGTTTATATTTTGGGTTTTAATGTTTATCCTTTTGAGTTTAGGGTTAATATTTCATGGTTTAAAGTTTATATTTTGGGGTTTAGGTTTTAAAGTTTTGAGTTTATATACATTAGTAGTCCGACTATTGTTTTCTAGTAGTTCGACTATTTATGGGTTTATATTTTACTAGAATAAAAATTTACTATTCACTATTTATAAGATACATGTCCGTTTTTAATAATTTCAAACATATTAGATGTAGAAAGATATGTGTTTTTAAGTAAGTTTTTTTATTTGATTATTTGAACTGAATGATTAATTTGTAAAAAAAAGGAAGGAAGGAGGGAGGGAGGGTAGAATTAAAAAACAAAGACGATGAGGTAGAGATGAAAAGACATGGATATAAGCGAGATATCTTCAACATATTAATTTCAAAAAATTAATAATTTAGAGCATTGGTTAATTTCTTCATATACCCGCTTGATTTGGTTATTTTTGCAATTGACCCAACATTTTACTATTCACTAAATAATATAGTGGATGTTACAAAAGTCAAATATTGCGTCTGCGATAATTACAAAACATGAATTAAATTTTAGTGGAGCCCACTGTCATTATGACGCACAGTAACNTAACTTCTGTCTTTTTACTCTCTATATAAACGATCGTTTTGATCGTTTGTAAAAACAACGAAAAAACTTTCTTCTTCTTCTTAAATAAAATAATTCTTCTTTGCTCTTTTAGTATCTGTCCAAGTTATCAGATCCAAGATTCCTCGGGTATAATATTCTCGTTACTTTTAAGTTTAAACTTTAAAATAATTATTAAAGTTATCTCTAGTTTANAAAGGTTAATATATACGGAGACATTTAACACCTTTATACAAAAATTAATATTACGAGAAAGTTGTATTTAGACCGCCTAAGGTTGACAATGCCACACGTTGACTAAATCAAATCTAGCGTTCAGCCCACGCTTGCTCATTTTGCCTTTGTGGGCTTCTTTCTCTCTCTCTCTCGCTCCGCCTCGGCTTTAGGTCTTCTCCGGGAGGCAGCTTCGAAATCGAAACAATCAACGCCGGTCGGAAAACGATAACCAATTTGTATCCAATGAGAAAATGCTCCTCAATTTTAACGTTTTAGAGATCCATATCCAACAACCGGCTTTCTCGGGTTTTCTTGCCGTGAGCTCTCACCACCGTCGTTGCCGTCGCCATGTCAAGGTTTGTTCATCAAAAGGGCTTGCATTTTCATTGACGCACACAGTTTCTTTGTTGGCTCTGTCATGATTTCTGATCCGGTTTTTGTTTCCCGTTTCCTCGGAGTCTGATTTATGATTTCAATTGTGAAATTAGTATTGAATTTATGTACAAAGTTGCAAAATTTTAGGTTTTTCATTGGCTCTTCAAGCTGATAATTTCTTGCGCTTACTTGTATTTCTTGCAGATCTCTTATCTTTAGAATCATTGAGAAACAAAAGCAATCTCTTTATTCGAACCACAAAGAGAAAGGGACTCAATGTAGAAGCTATAGGACTGCTTTTACAGCTGCTCAATTCAGAATTTACTCTTCCTCTACTAGAATTCAAAGTAATGTGCATAGTGCATTAGCTCTTCATGGTCTTAGAAGAATACTTTTCAGTTATTCTACTGCTTCTGCAAGAAATGTAGTTACTCATCATGCCCAACTTGCTTGGAAAAGCTTTCATCATAAATGTTCTGCGGGTCGGATAAGTAACATTGCTCAAGCCTTCTGCTTGTCTCTTACGCGTTCACACTTCTTAGTACCCGGCATCTTTGCTGTCACTTGTGGACAAGTAGCATGGGCGCAAAGAGGTCCCAATTCGGCGATAGATCACTACTCTTCGCATAAATCCCTCTACAAAAGGGAAAACATTGGTCCTATCTTTCTGTCTTATTTGTTGTTTGCGGTTATTGAGGGTTTTATATTGATTTGGAGGGCTTTCTATATAGCTTGTTTGTTCACTCCTAGTATTCTGATGGGGCTAATAGTTGAAGTAGGTGGGCCTCGGTTTAGGAAACTATGGCTTGAGATGATCCATCGAACTCTAGAAAGAGCAGGTCCTGCTTTCATTAAATGGGGTCAATGGGCAGCCACACGACCAGATCTCTTCCCTAAGGATTTGTGTTCACAGCTCTCAAAGCTTCACAGTAATGCTCCTGAGCATAGTTTTGCCTACACTAAAAAAACTATCGAGAAGGCATTTGGTCGTAAACTTTCTGAGATATTTGAGGAGTTTGAAGAGGCACCTGTGGCATCAGGGAGTATTGCCCAAGTACATAGAGCTTCTTTGAAGTCTCAGTATCCCGGACAAAAGACAAAGTCTTCATTGGTTGCTGTTAAAGTTAGACATCCGGGTGTTGGTGAATCGATTAGGAGAGATTTTGTGATAATCAATTTAGTGGCTAAGATATCGACTTTAGTTCCAGCTTTGAAATGGTTGAGATTGGATGAGAGTGTACAACAGTTTGGTGTCTTCATGTTGTCTCAAGTTGATCTCGCAAGAGAAGCTTCTCATTTGAGTCGCTTTATATATAACTTCCGTAGATGGAAAGACGTATCGTTCCCTAAACCTGTGTATCCGCTTGTACATCCTGCTGTTTTGGTTGAGACATATGAGCATGGAGAAAGCGTTGCTCTGTATGTTGATGGCATAGAAGGACATGAACGGATTAGAACTAGATTAGCTCACATTGGCAGTCATGCCCTCTTGAAGATGCTCCTGGTATTTGCATCCTTTATAGTCTTTTAAGACCGCTTATAAAACACTTCATCAGTGTTCTTAATCTCAAGTGAATTGTGACTTCAGGTTGATAACTTCATTCACGCTGACATGCATCCGGGAAATATCCTTGTGCGGAAAAAGGCTTCCCGTGGAGGCCTTTTCAAAACGAAGAAGCCTCACATAGTTTTCCTTGACGTGGGAATGACTGCAGAACTCTCAAAGAACGACCGAGAGAACCTACTAGAGTTTTTCAAGGCGGTTGCACGGAGGGATGGGCGGACTGCTGCTGAGCGAACACTTAGATTATCAAGAAAGCAGAATTGTCCCAATCCCGAGGCTTTTATTGAGGTAATACTATCTTTTCTCCTCGAGGAACACTGCAGAAGATATGATTGGCAGATCTTTGTTATGTGATGGCTAATACATTTATATTCTGACAGGAAGTAGAAGAAACATTCAATTTCTGGGGAACACCTGAGGGAGATCTAATACATCCAGCAGATTGCATGCACGAATTACTTGAAAAAATAAGACGTCACAGAGTTAATATTGACGGGAACGTCTGCACTGTGATGGTGACAACGTTAGTTCTCGAGGTAAGCCAAAATCTTCTGCACTTTTAAATTTTACAGTAGATTTTAGATCATGTATAATTTGATGGAACTTAGTTTCGAAAGACATTCCTAAAGAGCATGGAACCGAAAACTAAACGTACTATTGATATAGAGCATAAAGATGTTGCCATTGAAACTGTTTGTAGGCTTGTAGCTTACAACATAGTAACCATAAACTAGTTTGTTCCAATTACTGTTTATAAACTCTGGTGAGGTTAAGTTTGCGTTCAAGTTTCGATCTATTTAACTAATCAGTTTTGATTATAGGGTTGGCAACGGAAACTCGACCCAGGATATGATGTAATGCACACGCTGCAAACAATGGTACTGAAAACTGACTGGGCTAAGTCTCTTTCTTACACGGTGGATGGCCTGATGGCACCATAGGAGAAGAAAGGTTCAATCTTTGTCAAATTTTGTTTGTCATCATCATAGGAGTCAAGAAAATTCACTCATCTTAGATGAGAGAAGATAGAAAGAAAGTGCATGTTGTGCTCTCTCTTGATTAGTTTTCATTCTTATCAATTTTGGTTCGTTCTAATTACATAGAATTGTATTTAAGGAGTTGGTTCTCTGAATCTAAGAACAGTGAGCAAGAACAATGGCTCAGAAGATTTGAATAAAGTTTTGAAGTTCGTAACATCTTTGTTTACCGATTAAGAACCCTCAATGAACCAAATCATATCTGTCTCTCTCTGTAAATTACAATGGTTTTATGTAATCATCATAAAAATGCATTATTATACAAATAAGTGGCTTTTATACACAACACTATGTAGTTTGTATACTATTAGCATACAAATGGCTTCAACCTTTTTCCTTCTATAAATGAACTTCCATGCTTGAAAACAAACATCAAAGATTTCTTCTGACATGAATCTGTTTCAATGGTGAAGCAAATCAATCACAATCAGCTGATGATGATGATACCCAAAGCTTATGCTAAGGGTGGTTCAGCTTGGTGCAGTTTTGTATGAACTCTGTGGTGTGTTGTTAGGGTTAAGATGACATTGTTGATACAATAACTGGAGGAGAATGCAGCTCGAGAAAAGCTTTGCCTTCAGGATAGCCACCTACGCATAGAGTGTCTCCTCGACCATGCCAGATACCGTCATGGACATTATTCATCTCCAGCGTTTTCGATTCCTGCATTAGAGTCATAAGCAAGTTGAACAAAAGGGCTAGGCTAGAATGGATACAGCTTTCTTTCTGAATACACACCTGAGTTAATGTACAGAATGGACAGATGAGATGGTGGATGCAATCGTCAAAAACACTATCAGCACCCTGTAATGAAGTGAATCAAAATGTCAGATGCAGAAAAAAGACAATAATTTTTTACCACAATCTAGAAAAGACAACAAAAGGTAGGAACATGCTTACTCTAATATTAAATTTCCTTCTTATCTGCATACGGAAGAAACCCAAGTAGGAACCAATCAAAAGGACAAAAGAAATAGCCAGATAGAGAAAGCAGTGCCTCTTGGTTACAACAAAAGCAGCAACATTGAATAGAAAACCCATGATAAGAACCATGTGAACAGCACCCTACAACAAATACAAAATTAGAAGAAGAAAGTCAAAAGCTTTTCAATGATTGCAACTCAACAAAAGGTCAGAAACCAATTGTAATCATTGAAAAATGCAAAAGGCGTTAATAGGATCTTATACCTGAACAAAGCAAGAACCAAAACCAGAACGAGTCATGTTTTTCCCGAATCTATAGCATGGACAGCTGAAACAAGATAAAAAGCAAACACTATTATATAACTCTTGCTTCATAATCACTCTTTCAAGAATGATAAACAACTCGATTACTCTGATTACGTTTAAAGTTCATAACTCAAGGAGACAAAAACAGCAGAATAGTCGCAATAGATGTTATCTTCTTCATGAAATTTGACTTTAAATCTGACTACAGAAACTTCCATGGTAAAAAGGATGATAGAAGTAAAAACTCGAGATCTCCGGAAAATCTTTCACTGAAATCCAAATTCTAATTTCTGAAGAGAAAATCTTCTCAGGGAAACGAATTCAATAACTCAAAAATGCTTTTCCAACAACAAGTAATATAAAATGAGAAAGAAAAAAAAACTTACCAAGCAGATTCGATACAGAGATGACGATCCTCACAGCAATCCATAACATCTCCTTCCCAAAGCCGAAAAACAGCGCCTCCATACTCATCATCCGCACCATCTTCTCCCTCAGAGCTTTCGAGCTTTCTCCATTTCCCCTGAGTTTGAAGCGCAACAGTCGAGCAAAGCAGATCGAAATCCAACACGGATATTCCTTGCAATTCCGTTAGCGTCTCTACCACCGCAGCGCCGTCACCATGATCTTCAATGTCGCCGATTACGGCGGCTATTCCACTCTCTAGTTTATTCGAATCCGCCATTAAGGAAAGAGAGTTAGGGCTTTTCTCTTTGATATCTTCTTCAAAAAAATGCCTTTTGATACTTTTTCTTCTTAATTTATTTTATATATTTATTTTTTAAGAGTGGATGAATTGGGCGGGTAATTAATTATTTATAAACACACAGCTAAATGATGGTACAGCTGTTGCCACGTGGATATTTCGGCTAGTGGAGAGTGATTGTTGTTTCTTCTTCTTATCCTATCTCCTCAATTATACGATTATAATTTCCGACAAGATAACCAAACTAACAAAAAGGAACTGTTTTTTAATTATTATTAATTGTAAAGCTAATATTCGTGAACCTAAAACACCGAATAATTAACACGTTTCTAAATAAAGAGGGCTTGGCTAATTTAGGGTTAAGTATACAGTTTAAATCGCATTTCATTCTATGAATAAGCTGTTATTACTTAGCAATTACGAGTCGAAAACGTTATTGTATTCGCACTAAATACTGTGTTATCCGTTTGAAAAACGTTTTTGTTAGAACTGGTAACGAAAAGATTAAATATTTATTTATGGATTAAAATACACAGTACTGAATTGGATCTAAATCGCCAGCAATTAGATATCCAATTGGAGTTGTTAAAATTCATTGCACAATTCCAATCATCCCCGTCTTCGTATAAGTTCTATTTGAAGATTTTACAATTTCATTTACCAATGCACTAAATATATAAAAATTGAAATGAGTAAAACTAGAATTTTAATGAGAAATTCTACATTAATTAAATAAACATACAATATGATTCGTTTATGCTGTTATTATAAAAGAAAGAAAAAACTTGTAAAAAGAGTTCAAAGAAATCTCAGACATCATAGGATTCAATTTAAGACTGTAGGCAACTGATGCTGTTCTATGTCTTAACCGGCCTCACAAGTCCCAAACCAGAACCACTGCCCAAATGTTTGTACTCCTTAGCTTCGAGATTATCATCGTGCTTGGCAAAGCCCGTTCCTCCTTTCTTTAAGTTAACTAAGTTCTTATCCTTGCAGGGTCTGTCACATACGAGACAGACTTTATCGACAGGCATGAACTTCTCTGCACATTTCTTGCAGAAGACATGCCCACATGAGCTAAGAGCCACAAGAGACATTGTGTTGGTAAGAGTGACTTTGCAGCTCGGGCAAATGTGGGTTTTGTCATAAGAGCTGGAAGATGAAGACATCTTCTTCTCCTCCTGCTCGCTACTGTCTTCTGTGAAATGAATAGGGAAAAGAGACTTAAGCTTGAGCTTCTCCTTGCCCTCTGGACATAATGTGTGTGTGTCTGGAGCTTCAGTTTTGACTGAAGCTTCCGGTGTAGCTGAAGGAAGCCAGAAGGCTTTCATTGTCCTGAGCGCTTCTTCTTCGAAAGATGTTGCCTTTACACTGTTTGCACCGTGGAAACCACTCCTTTCTTGATTCTGATTCCTGTCACTGTTTCGCGGCATTGCCCCATGATTTTGTTGATCAAAATCATCGAGCTCTCTTGCCTTTTGCAATGCTAGCTTTTCTTCTTCGTCATCCTTCTCTTCTTTCTTTTGAGCATTATGCGCAGCAAGCCTCCTGAAAAGAAGGCCACATGTTAAACACATAACCGGACATGTGATAAATCACACAGACCAGATATATACATAGCCAACTACAGCCAGAAATTCATACAAACTTGGCATAATAAAGTTTAGCTATAAACCTAACTACAGACAAGTGACGAAAATAGGTTCAACACATGTTTTCAGGAGCAGTGAGTCAGTGTCTAACTGTGAAACACACTCAACTGCGCACACAAATGTAAGCTAACCCCAAGATCTCGTCAGCCATCATATACGGATATACCCATACAACTTCAACTTACTATTGACAGGCAATTCCAATAAAGAGGAACCTATCCATTCATTTACTTGTCAAACTAGTCCGATTACCATACCTCCAACACACACAAAAAAATCAGCTTTATCCGTCTCATGAGAACTAAAAGTAATACGAGAATTACTTGAGTGATAACATGTATTACCTTCCTGTCAAATAGCATTAAACTCTAACTTGTACACTACAAGACCTTTAATCAAGATATCTGAATCTATTATGATCTGTTGGATGGGTAAATTTTCATCTGGATAAGTTTAAGACCTAATTTGACATGTCATAGATAGATGACTCAATGCAATGATGACTGTGAGGAAACTAAACCCAATGTTAAGTTAGTCATCTAAATCCATAACAACCTCAACCAATTAAGAAAAAACACACAGAAGAATCCAATCACAGTTGATAATTGAATCCAACACAGCTAACTGAACCATAAAGTTGGGACTTGAACCTAAATCATTCATAATGCAAAGCACCCAGGCTCAATTATATACACTCTTCTTTCAAGCGATCAAAAGTAACAAGTCTCAGAGATCTAATTCAAATCACGCCACCCCAAGGAACTAATATTGAAAATCAATAAAAAAAAGGAGGTGATTGATTTACCTCTGGATATCTTTCTTCTGAGCCAGAAGACATTCGAGGATACACTCCTTGCAAAAAACATGGCCTTTCTGGCAACACAATGGGTCGATGAATGGCTTTAAACAGAGGGAACAAGCATCAAAGGGCTTGATCGAATCCTTCCCCAACCTCTCCCTCTGCGTTCCATATCCTAGCTTCTTCTTTTCGTCGTACGTAAAGTACGCTAGATCATTGTTGTTCTTCGAGTGTCTCTGTGGCATCTTTTACTTCCAACAAAAGAAAATCTCTCGGAGAGGCTTCGGTATTAGGGAGCGATTGAAATTGAAATCGAAAACCCTAGAGAGTAGCAGATTCGATTCGGGATTGAAGAAATTGGGAATTTTGACTCAAGTCTCTAGTGTTTCCATTACTATTTAATTAACATGTACTCCCATATTTATAGCCGTTAGATCTATTAACAAATTAATCCAACGGCTGTTAACAAATATAAATTTTTCAAGCATAAGTCCAAAAAAAAGGTCACTGTTATACTATACACCGTACCGTACAGAGTCCTTCTCCTTTGTTCGTCTCTCTTGTCCACCGCCAAACGTTATTCCTTTTCACAGAGAAACACTCTTTTGAAAGCAATCATCTTCGCCGAAAGAGAAAGATAGGTATTGCAGCAAAATGACTTCACCTGGAAAATCTCCAAAAGCTGATCGGAAATCGCCGAAAGTTGTCACTGTACAGCCGTCTTCTCCAAGATTCCCAATCGGAACACCGACATCTGGAGCACAACGTAAGATCGGGATCGCTGTTGATCTGAGCGATGAGAGTGCATACGCAGTTCAATGGGCGGTTCAGAACTATCTACGATCAGGTGACGCCGTTGTACTCCTTCACGTCCGGCCGACTAGCGTCCTTTACGGTGCTGATTGGGGCGCCATTGACTTGTCCCCGCAGTGGGATCCGGAGAATGAGGAATCACAGAAGAAGCTAGAGGATGATTTCGACATTTTCACTAATACGAAGGCTAGCGATGTTGCTCAGCCTTTAGTCGAAGCGGATATTCCGTTTAAGATACACATTGTGAAAGATCACGATATGAAGGAGAGATTGTGTTTGGAGGTGGAGAGATTAGGGTTAAGCACTTTGATTATGGGTAGCAGAGGATTTGGAGCTACAAGACGAAGCAGCAAAGGAAGATTGGGGAGCGTTAGCGATTACTCCGTCCACCATTGTGCTTGTCCAGTGGTGGTTGTTAGGTTTCCAGATGAAAAGGACGGAGAAGATGAGAAATCCACCGAAAACGGTGCCGAGAAACTTATAGATGATAAACTTCATACAGTGCCTGAGGTGGCCGAGGAAGAAGGAGACAAGGAGGAGTACCATGATGCTTCGGATAAGCAGCAGCAGCATGGTTGACTTTAAATGCAGGTTAGTTGTTCTGGTCATCCTTCTCAGCCTTTATGCTTGGATGCTAGGAAGATTCACTGCGATGATAATTTGCGCATATCACAGCTTTAATTGTATTCATTGATCTCACTGACTAATACTAACTAATACCCTTCAAATCCATCTATTCGTATGCAAGAGATTCGTTGTTCGTGACCGTGTGTTTGGCATAGTTTTTGTTTCAATGATGAACATCAATTACACTTAATTTCCAAAATTTGGTTTTTAGACTGCCATGAACTCAATCTTAGGACATAGTCTGAAACAATTGAAGATTCATCCCTGAAATAGCTATTCTTGCAGCCTTGCATCTTTCAAAATCACTACTTTAGCTTTGTCCTTATATGGGTGTTTGTTACCAGAGTTGGATGTTTCATTCGATAATTCTGTTAAGTTGTGAGCTTAGATAGTCGGATGGTGATGCCATATCTCTTTAGGTTGTGATAAGTAACGAACTGTAAATTCATTTCTTTACCTTTTGAAACTGCATCTCTAGTAGTTTTTAAGTTATTTCTTCACAAACTGTTCCAATCAATGATATCTTATACTGATCTTGAGTCAACTTCCTTGTTGCAGAAGGAGAAAAACAAAGCGTTCTAATGCACTTGGTTTGTGTTCTCGAGTGTGCTTGAATTTCTGGTGTTTTGGGGTTTATTGTACTTTAGATCTTTGTTGTAAGTATGGTCTTGTATTCTGGGTTTTGTGTCAAACTCTATGGAAATTGAGATGAATGGATTTGTTGTCTTTTGTTTGTGACTTCGTTGAAAAGGATTTCAATGTTTTACCGAACGATATGGTCTTTGTATATATCACCATTGTTTATGTTATCTTGTAACCTAAGATTCCTAGTTTCCATAATCTGAACCCAAGTAGCATTTGGAGCTACGTGTCTTTGCTAAAAAGCCAAACCACAATTAAGATTAGTATCTCTTATTCTACCAAAATCCTAACATAACGTAACAGAGTAATGGAACTAACAGGAGTGAAGAAACTGAACCTGTAAATACCACTTTTTAGAAAAGGGTGTCCGAGTCTTATATCGAATTTGAGAACATGATCCTGTCTTCTCCGAAACTAGGGCTGAGCATTTCGGGTCGATTCCCCGACTTGTAATGTATGAGTAAGGATCAAGTATGAGTATCTAATTATCTCTTTTGGACCAAGAATTGTTTTTAAAATGGACAAGGATCGGATAAAAGTAATTATACGAGACCCGAATTATCCATTTACAAAACTATTTTGTTAAATATACTTTCATATAACTATTTGAACATAATAATATTACATTATTACTACTTTTTTTTAAAGGATTACTTACCTTGTATTTCTTGATTATGACAAACTTGATGGTCATTGTTTTTGGATAGTAGGAGATTTTTTGGTAAAATGTATTTAACTAGATTAGGGCAAGATATTGATAAAGTAATTTTTGTTATATTTTTTTCGCATTACCCAAACCGGGTAGTAAAAGTTAGTATCCAATCCTTACCCGATACTCGAATTATCTGACCCAAATTTTAGTGGGTGTAGTTTGGGTAATAATTTTATATACCCAAATTATCCGTACTCGAACATAACCCGTAAATACCTGACCCGTTCCCAGAATGGAGAGGGCTAGCCGAAACAGAGACTCCGAGAGCTGGGACCAACTGGTTCCGTTTTTGATTTCTCCTTGGAACCAAGATTCAGAGGAAAGTCTTGGTCTTTAAGATTTGTTTGGTGGTGGGAGTATGTTAGGTGGTAATTCATCTAATTTTCCAATTAGTTGTGGCGTAAACGAACCATCCAAATGAGTTGTCATACAAATTATGGATCGGAGCGAAGAAAGTGAAAGGACTACTTGCATTTCTGCGAACAAGATCAATTAATAGAAATCTAGACTAGTCAATGATGATAATAATTTTCATAAAAGATTTGCTTTGGCTTACTGGTGACGTATGAAAGCTAATGTCAGCAATAATTTTGTTTTAATTTCACCGTTTCCATTCCTAAAAACAGAGAAAATGTATATAATTACTACATACGTTAATAATTTTATAAAATATTTTCTTGGTTTTGTTATTTAGAATATTTTGACTAAAAATGCATAGATTAATAATTTTTTTTTAAACCAATTTATTAAAAAAATAGCATTGGATATAAAATATTTAATAGCTTTATAATTGATATAAAAAAACAAAAACATTTTATATTTTGAAACAAAAAAAAAATTGGAAGATATCATACATAAAAGAGGAAGCAATAAATTTATGTTGGTTTGAGAAATTAATGTAGTCTCAACTTTAATACTTGCAATCACTAAAGAGTATGACAGATTCTCATGCGACATAATGCCAATGTAAAACTTTTTAATTACTTTTTAAAATTATTAATAAAACGACACTCTTATAACAGATCCAACTATATGGTAAATCTCTGGAAGTTGACTCAAACTTCAAACAAAAGTCTTTGAGTGAAGAGGTCACATCAATCATCTTTATGCCATGGGGCCTCATGGGTCATGGCAATAATCATATGAGTCCAGAGAAGAAAAACATTCACTCCCACCAAACACGAGGTCTTGAGAATTTGTACGCTTGTGTAAGGTCATTGTTGCTCTGAACATTGTAATAATGACTTGCATGTTATTCATCAACTTGACTTTTTCTTAGCAACTTCCTAATATAACGGCTTGAGATATCTGAAAAATGCTGTAAATAGTTGAAATGGAGACAGACTAATCGACGAATTGTCTACATTAATGTTCTCTTATTTTGTTCGGAACGGTTCTTTCAATATAGGATTCATATAAGAACCATTAGAAAACCAATTTTGTTTTACGTTGGTTCGTTTCAGTTTGGTTCTAAAATATTGGAACTATTTGAGAATCACAATAGCAGTAGTTCCAATTCGGTTCGAATATTTTACCCGAAAGAACCAAAAATATCCAAAATATTTGGAACCAAAAATGCTCATAAGAACCATTAATACCCAAAAGAACCAAAAATATATTATAAAAAACCAAAAATACCTAAAATCCGATACCAAAATACCTAAAAAAACCAAAAAAATCCAAAATTACCAAAAATAATAAAAAGAACTGAAAATATCCAAATATTGGTATACGAGATATATATCTATGGTTCTTAGTATAAAGTATAAACACTCACCTTATTTTTTCGGTTCATATGGTTCCAATATATTCCCTCGATTCGATTCAGTTCCAAACAAATATTCATGGTTCTTGATAAGAAGAACCATTCGAGTAATTTAAAGGGAACAATACCCAAACCGAACCTTTTTTTTTGTTCGGTTCTTTCAGTTCCGAGTATTTGCCCACCCCTATCTATTACCATGACAATTATGAACAATCTGACTCTGTTAATGGCAGCTGCGTCATAATTTTTCAGACAATAAAGTGCATTCCACTATTTTCTCTCTCAAAAATACAATCAGTGATGAATAGAAACCATCAATGTACCTAGAAAGAGTAGCATTGAGAGGTTACAGAGACCAGTGAGACTGAAGCATAAGACCTATGGTTCTTCCATTACTGTTTGTGTGATAAACAAGACCTGGTCTTAAACTAAACTGATGCCCTATGTTGAATTTCAGATATGATTCCACTTGAAACCGATCATGATTTCTCGAACCATCAACAACTCCACCAACACTCATGCCCCAACCTACTTCATCCTCTGGATTGTCTGTAATAGACACTGACCATTTTACTTGCTTTGATTTGGAGTTCTGAATTTCAATCCATCCTCCAACTCTTGTACACTCGTCCATTAGAGAGTCTAACTTTAAAGCAATGGAACTAGATGATACATGATTGGTGCTTCTGCTCAGCTCCAAAGGCGGTGCTGATGATGCAGGCTCTGTAGCAATTTGTCGCCTTAAGAAACTTACCGGAACTGCAATGGCTCCAGTGGAATGGAGATTGGTGGTAGATGGTTTTAAAATCTGGTGACAGCCTAACAGAGATAGTTTTAAGCCTCTCATAATATTGCAGGTTACTTGCCCAAAACTTCTGAAACAATGGTTCGTTGCATCCGAACCCTGTTCAATTTCAAGGTTTGAAATGGATTGGGCCAGTGAAGCTGTGACGTTTGAATTTCTTACTGTTAACCCTATAACACTACCATTATGTTGGTTCAAAAGTGGTGGTCCAAGTTCAGAAACTTCTGTAAGACTCATTCCCTGCAAAATCAGAGGTGGATGTATTAGTATAGCTTAGAGTTTCTAACTTTATAGCACAAAATCCTATGGTGAATACCTGATAAGAAGACACCATAGTAGCATCAATATCTCTGAAATGCGCACCAATGGGTATAGCAACTGCAGAGAACCAATCATTAATCTCTGCCTTGTAGAAAACTTTGGCTAAAGACAACTGTTTCCCTAAAACATCACTGTGATTTATATCTTCCTCTTTGTAACCACCAACGAGCTCAGCTACAAGCCTATCTGATTCCCTAAGGCTTGTTTCGAACCTGAACCTTGAAAGTAAGCCAGGTCTAACTCCTTCTCTAATAATTCCACTCAAACTCTCTTCATCAGTGTTTCCCATCAGCAATACAGCTCCAAGAACATCAACCTCTCCTCTCAGACTGGTGCTAGTCTCTTGAAACGGACCTCCTTTTGATAATTTATATGAGGAAATTATCCGTTCCACTTTATCTTGTCTATCTCTAAGCTTCATAAGATCCGAGAATGCTTCTCTTTGTAAACGTTTCAAGATATCAATCTGAACAAAAATTCAGAACCGACCCGATTACCTTAAGGTAAAGATTATGTTTGTATGAACTACATTACGAACAACAATGGAGAAACTCAAACTAAAGATTTGGATAAAGCTAAGTTAAGAGATTATCGCTAGTGCTTCCCAGGAATTACAAATTTTTCATCAATACGTTTCTTATACTCATTAAAGACATTCGAATTTCAATGAATAAAGATACCGGATTTTGTCGCGAAGGATTCTCATGGAAGCTGAATTCACCGGAGACTAAGTCGTGGCTCGATTTCACAAAACCCTTCACTTTCTCAAACAGTGAAGCAATTGGATCCATATTTTCTCAGAAATTAAAAAGGAAAGCTTGATGGATTCTTAGAGAAACTAAAATTCATGGATAATATTGGCGTAATTGAAGATTTAATTCGTTTTGTAGACTACATAGCTACCGAAATCAAAAGCCATGGCTTTTACCGGTGACAATACACCAAGTGCTTAGGGTTCTTGAGTTTGGATTTTGGGGGTTACTGAAGAAGAAAGGGTTTGGCCATTCGGTTTCCTTGATCGGTTCGATTCGGTTTTCTTCTAATCTCCTGACAAGTCTTTGTATTTGTAAAAGAAAAATTTATCTACCATGCCATAAAAGGATGGAGTTGTTATGGAAAATACCATAATGCATACATCTTATGAGACATACCATATTATCACCAAACGAATGACGATTATACCCCCGAGTTGACGTTAATGTTTTTTTTCTTTTTTTAAATTATTTCAAAATCCCTCTTACTCCATCACCCTTTCTTTTCGGTCCGACTCCCCTGTGTAGTCATTATTCACCCTCTCTCTTCAGATTTTCCATCGAGAAACTGAAAAAAATCTCTGAACAAATCCATAACCCACTTGTTTTGCCATTAAGAACCCTAACTCACAAAAATCTTCTAC
>OVBE01007727.1:0-13664 GCA_900406425.1 Iberis pinnata
CAATGCAGGGGCAGACTATGACATCTATGTCACCAGACAATGCAGCAACACAATTGATAAACTTCCAAGCACCTATTTCGTAGGTAGGGTCAGCTCTATATGGGAAAAAGGAAAAATGTGTTATACTACAAATTAAACACCAACTAAGTTTAATTTGTTCATACCTGCGAAGATGGACCCATGCCTTCTCCAACATTTTTTTNGATGACACTATTTAAGAGTTATAGAATAAAGTAGCAAATGAAATTTTCTTTTTAGTAGAAATTTCTCCAAGTAAAAAGAAATTAAAAGGGAAACGTCAAAATAATAAGTAAATTTTCGCGGGATCAGATACCGCTTCATAAAATCTCTTAATAGCACTTATTATCCGCTATTAAAAATGTTGGCAACCCTCGTGACGTCTATGATAGCACTCCAGTAATTTGTGCTGTCGTGGAGTGCTATCAATACTATTTTTTCTTGTAGTGAAGACAATGACCTATCCTTAAATATTCATTGGACATATGACTATAAAACTAATAAGGCTCGGAAAATATTATGTATGATTATGTTCAAATTCCAGTTGGCCTAGAAATCTCAAAATATCCCAGATTAGATCAGAAAGTTGGTTAAGCCATATCATGGCCATCTGATAAGTTCCAAGATATATCCTTGGAGATTCATTAGCCAAGTGATTATAGAGAAGAGATTACTCGAGCTACATTACGCTAGGCATGTGTTAGTTTTGGAGATGTCCAGTGCTCAAGCTTTTTTCAAGACCATGAAGATTTCAAATAGACTTACACGACTTGTCCAACACTTATATGGGTCAAGAAATATCTCATACCCAAAAAAACTTGGATCACATTCTGAACTAAATAAGGAGTCTTTCAATCTTTGGTTCAACACTAGATCACCGGATCAACAACTCAAACCCGAAGAACTATCTATGTGTTGTTCATGTAATTGTCCATACATGGACCACTCCAAAAAATTTGGCAACCAGGATACCTTTAATAGTTATCAAAGGAAAATTGAAGATTCTAGTTGAGCCATTTATCCTCTAGCCAATGTTAGAACTAATGATTGATTTAAGACAACCTATGACTGAAGATAATGCAGCAGTTTGATAGTCCAAAACAAGGCCAACATGGCAAGACTACTCTTAGCATTTCCTTAGACCATTAAGAACAACCTCTCATAAATTCAGAATGTCCAAAAACTTATATGGAATATGATCTAACCATAATGATCATCCAACTACCTAAAATGAGTTATTATGAGTATATAAGGAGAACTCCTTTATTTCTCCCTTGAACCCAAATCAAAAATTCATATGGAAACCAATGAACATCTTCAACAACATTTTAGGAGTGAACAATGTTCAATGGACAATTCACAATAACAAGTAGCATCAAAGAGAATGCTAATCAACATGATCTTCCACGTAAGTATAATTTAAGCTCCAAATTAAATGATATCAATTTTTTATTCTTTTTTTGTAGATAAAAACATATTTGAAATCAAATGCTTTTCAAGTTAGAGTGTGAGAATGATGATGTGATTATAAATGACTTTAAACAAGTAACTGAAAAAATGGAGTTGATGATGAACTTGTAGCTGAGGAATCATTTAAGATATAAACTGATCATAAGACTCAATTAAGATTTAAGGAGGTGTTATTCAATGATAGATTTTAAATCAACTCCATTTAATTTATAGTCTAGTGTTATTGAATAGTTGATTTTAAATTCTGTTTTAAAATCTAGTGTTATTGGTTATAATATTTGAAATTAATTTATTAATGGAGTTTGAAATCCAGTGTTATTCGATGAAGGATTTTAAATCAGATTTTAAAATCCAGTGTTATTCAAACTACAAAGAATTTTTAAAATCTTTGTATTCAAATGGATTTGTGGTGGAATTCTATTAACAAATATATGGATTTCACATCCAAGGTAAACTATAGAGATTTCTAAAATCTTCCAAAATGAATCCTATAAAAATTTAGAAATCTTTGCAAATGAATCTTGTTGACATTCAAATTTTTGATGATTTTAAATCGAGTGGAGTTGATTTAAAATCAATGATTGAATAACACCCCTAAAAAACTTGGTGGAACAATGAGAAGCATATTCAATCTCATTGAGATCAAAACAAATGACTTGAGCATAAATGAAAATCAAATAACAACATAATAATTCAAACTCAAGAACAGACGATAGGTATGTGAGACATTTTTACTATTTTTTTGTATCATTGGTAATTTAGTCTATAATAGAACCTACTTTTTGATATAACTACTTTCTAAAACTAAAAATCTGAATAGAAAAATAAAAAATCCAACAGGAATCTATATATACTTTAATTGGTCTGAACCTATTTTAGAATCTATATTAAATAATATAAGTTGTTCTATAATTTTTAACTCATCCACATCCGCTTTAATTTTCTATCCAATAAAATTGACAACAATTAAATTTTACTATAACAAATAAAAACAATTAATCTTACATCCTTTAATATTTTCTTCAGTCGCATCGCCTTTTGAACTTTTCTCAATTAAATTATGTCTTTTCTCTTCCTAGAAACCATGTCCGATTATTATGCTTTCATAATTGAAGCCTTTGTACTTAACAAGAAATAAGTTTGGACATAAGAATATCCACATAAAATATAAAACATCCAACAAAAACTGTTTACGTAAATGTTTAAGTAACAAATTTTAAAAAAATATATTGCTGGTTAAATGAGATTTTATCATTTATTTTAAGGTACTTTTTAATTGATTTTTTTCCTTAGATAAGCTCATATTAGATTATGAAACTTATAGATTCTTTGTTAGCAATAAAAAGATTAGAAAACAGGGGAATTTCAAATTTGGACTTATTCATATTTGCCACTTTTTAAAATTATCAAATGATTAAAGCACCCTTTATTTATTTAGGAGTCGAATTCTATTTTCATCGGAGAGCATGAGACTCTCTCATGGCAGCGACTCCTCTTCCTTCCCCAAATTTGTCCCACCGTCATATCTTTCATGTTTCAGTTATGAACATTGGATCCTTATAAGAGGTTTGTTGATCTACAATCTCTTCTCTCTTAGTTTTGCTTGTAAGAGTCCTGGAATGAACTACGTCATCTATGCGATAACCGTGGGAACAAACGCGTTATTTGATTTCATTATTACTCTCTCGTCCCGAAGTAACTGGACAATTGAAATAATTCTTTTGTTTGATAATAAAAGCTGCCTGTTTGTAAATTTCTTATGTGAAAGTATTCCACATTGGAAGTGGAGAGGGACATTGAGTGATATATAAGGGATATGAGCCAATCCACTCATAGCCAATTAGTTTTGAGTTGGAAGCTCATAATCATAACATGGTATCAAAGTCCGAACACACGCTGCCCCCCCCCCCCTTAACCAAAACGGATCTGGCCCATCGAAAGAGGTCGGATCAATCGAACTCGAAACTGTTCCTATACTGGGATATTGTCGAGATTAATAACTAGACGGACCATTATCTCGAAGGGGCGTGGGAAAGCATCCCACATTGGAAGTGGAGAGAGAATTTGAGTGATATATAAGGGATATGAACTAATCCACTGATAGCCAATTGGTTTTGAGTTGGAAACTCATAATCATAACACCTTGTGGTGCGTTCTCCATAGTTTGATTCACACATGTTTTTCGATCTCTAAAATTTGATTTTGTGTAACGTGTATAAAGGTTTGTTGGTGTCATTGAGTTCTGCAACAACAATGATCTTTAGTTAATTGTACGTGCACACAAATGCGTGATGGATGGATTTGAGTATTTTACTCAAGGACATTTGATAACTCTCTTTTTAGCTACAAACTATTGTAGTATGTGAATAGAAGCACTAGTTCAATACAATGATTTATGATTAATAAATTTTCTGCTCAATCTCAGGTACCGCAAACAATGCTTAGGCTATATTGGTATAAGGGAGAGATCTTGTAGTGGTACCTAAGCTAATTCATCAATTACCTCCAGCAATTTCATCATTGAAAATTCACCAGAGCATATAAAAATATAGAAGACACATGGATGCAAGTTTCTATTTTACTTCACTTTATTAGTGAATCTTAGTCCAAACTTTGACCTCAAAAATTTTGTAGGAGTTAAACGCAATAGACCAGAAACTCTGCTGATAACAAAGTTGGCACTTTTATTAATGATACGATCTGGAAATTTGATCCGGTATATTCTGTTGTGTGTACTATGAGCTGGTTATGGGTCTAGAACCGAGCCAACCAATCCAGGCCCAAATAGCCCAAGCCGAGGTCATCTTGATGCAAGGCGAATTCCCCCAAGTTTGAGGCGGTGAATTAATTTAGAAAATCTACTTTAAAAGATAATTCCTAATATTATTATGGAATATTTCCAACGATTTAAGAGAATATTATGTTAATAGATTTAACATAACTTCCTATCATGTATCTATAAATAGGAGATCATTAGGTTATATTAGGGATTCATACAATAATATACATACAAGATAATTCTTAAGCAAAATTGTTAATTCAATTTTATCGTGTTAAATCTCTGGTTCAACAATTGGCGCCGTCTGTGGGAAACCATTTTTTTCACAAAACAAAAGATCACACCATTCTGCACCATTCTGTCGGGCATAGCAAATCGTCAGAAAATGAACGACATTCAAAATCATAACGGCAGGGAGAATACGTTGGATCCCGAAAACATTAAGAGAAACCAGGATGAGACTCACAACCAGGAAAAGACTCACAACCAGGACGAGACTCACAACCAAAACAAACACGACATGGAACAAGAGGAGCATGACGCATAAAATGAGCGTACCCCAGAGAAAGAGCAAAATATGAATCATTGCCAGGACGTGGAGCTGACCTTCTCGGTGGTAATGCACCCCCTCAAGCAATAGAGGAAAGAAACAATCAAGCTCCACCAAGAATTTGCGGAGATGAAACTCAAGTGCGCAGCGATGTCACAGTTGCTTGAAACGCAATGGCACTCCTTCAACCCGCCCTCGAGTAGATCATCGACTATTCAACAATATTCCACCAGATGACAACCTAAGGAAGGGATTCCAGTCAAGGAGTACCAAGGTGGAGCACCACGACGACAACTTCGATGGTCCACCAACTTCCGACGAACTGATTCGCATTCAAGCCCAGATCAAGGAAATCAACTCTCAAATGCACCGAGCGATTAGCTCGGCTCCCGAAATGGACCGTGTGTTGGAAGAAGCGCAACGAACCTTGTTTGATAGAAGAATAACAAGTACGATGATAAGACACAAAAAATATTTCAAGATTCTGATGTACAATGGGAGAGAATATCCGCAAAATCACTTAACTGCATTCATCATAGCAACCGGTCATGCCAACTTCTTGGAAGGAAAGAAAAATGCCAGGCTATGTCAGCTATTCTTCAAAAATCTTAGCGGAGCGGCACTCAGTTGGTTCTCCAATCTCACGCACTCTATCGGGAGTTTCCAGCATCTCTCCGCGACCTTCTTAAAGCATTACTCAATGTTCATCACAAAGAGAACCAGCACAGCCGATCTCTGGAGTCTATCCCAGGAACCCAAGGAATCACTGCGAACTTTCCTTGACAGTTCAAAAACAAAGCCTATCAAATAAACATCAACAAAAAATCGGACATCGCGACACTAAAGAAGTCACTCTAGTATGACTCACGTTTCAAAGATGAACTACTTATAAATCAACCTCGGACCCTCGAAGACGCGCTCCACCGAGAAAGCTGATTTATCAAGGTGGAAGAAGAAAGAGACACCATGGCCAAGAAACATCTCAGACAGAAGATAGAAGCACCACTTCAAAGGCAAAACGCAGATCACCCCGCCGAACAAAAGCAGCACTTCACCCGAAACTACTTCTGCAAAAGACCAAAAGGAGTTAACACAACAACCATGGAGATGGCAGCATCAAGCGGCAAGGTCGTGCCAAAGGAAGGAAATAATGAAAGCTACTGCAAATTTCACAAAAGGAAAGGAAAATTCTCCAAGGAAAATTCCTAAGTGGAGAGATTGTAGCCGAGATGACTGAAGGTCAGAAAATAGGCAGAGGAAGAGGACGCAAAAAAGTGAACCACGTGCAGAATACCATCGGATAACCCATAGCAGAGATATGGCCCCTCCGCAAGGCCAACACTAGCAAGACGAATACGATAATGAGGATGATGACGTACGCGATGATGTGCTTCCAAATCCAAGGAGAAGAATAAATGTCATAATGGGAGGATTAACGCAGTGTAGAGATTCCGTCAGATCAACCAAGGAATCAAGCCGCCGAGCTTCAGTCGCGGCAAAGTTTACACCAGAGGTTATCCTGAGAACACACTCGACCAAGCCATTGTGATTCACCGACAACGACATCGACATGTTGAGCACACCCCCTGATATTACTCGGTTTTAATACATACTAGTGGGCATTTATGTTTGCTATTCTGTATTATTCCGAGTGTTTTAATTGCATATTTGGTAGAATTTTAGGATTCTAGGTGTTCGGGTCATGTTGGAGAAAATGATGCATTTCAGAAGCTTTCAGAAGTTGCAGACAGAAGTGCTCGATCGAGCAAAGCCATTAGAAGATGCATAATCGAGCAAGGTGGTTGATCGATCGGGCATTTGTCCCTGGAAATTTCAAAAGACCGAAATCGATCAGGCAAGGAGAGAAGAGTCGTGCAGAAATATGAGTTGCCCGATCGGGCAACCATGTGCTCAATCGGGCACTTCTCCCGAGAAGAAGAAGAAGTTTTCGAAATTTGCAATCAAGTCCTCAAGCTTATCCAAGTTTTCCATATTTTATTATTTTCTTTTTTACTTATAAATACATTGTGTTTTAGGTTTTTAGAATCAAGCTTTATTTTATATTTTGAGAGAATTACTGAGGGAGAGGAGATTCAACCTGTATTTAGAGAATATTTTTGAACCCTTGTTATATATATATTCTATTTTAATTATTTGTTCTTATTGGATATTGAATGTGTATGCTTTGCAATGTCTGAGTAGTTCTATAGTTAGGTTTTAGGGTTTCCTAGTGAATTCAAGGTTTAATTGTTAGATTTGTTATGAGGGGATAATAATTGTTAGGTTCTTAGTCTAGACTTTTTATTAATGCATCAATTAGAGTAGCTATTTAGTTCATTGATATTAGACTGATAAACGCAAAGAGATTTGGTTTAGAAGTTGGATCTAGTCTAGATGAATAAGTGATTTTGCTTACGAGAGTATTGTCTTTATTGCATATGAACAACTGAATCTGAACTGTATTGCATGATCTATTATTTAAAAGATGGCGAGAGTTTGTCTCTGATAATTTGAGCATAGGGTTTAGTACTCCGAGACGAGATTATTCCACTATTGTCTTTCATGTTGAGAACTATTTTCAAAGAAAATCCCTGAATGATAAATTGACTTTGAATCCTAATTACCTGTGGTTTCCCTGATGCATGACATTTTTATTTCATAGTTTAAACCATTTTCTATTTATCGTTTTGATTCGCTACAAACAACCTTAATTATTTCTTCTTTAGCTTGATTTGAAACTGAAACTGAAACGTGTACTTCTAGTCTCTGTGGATTCGATACCTATACTTTGCTACATTGAACTTTTCTCTGCAGTATTTGTTTTAGGATTTAAATTTTAGACCTATCAGAATTTTGGCACCGTTTCCGGGGACAAATAGTACTCATCTCGTTCTTTTCTGCTTGTATTTGTTTTACAGGTGTATGTTCAGAAGATCTGACAAATCTTCTGAATTGCTAAGCCTCAGTAACTTGGAACTTTCTAGGATAGAACGCTCAAACCAGAAGGCGAAGGAAGATGCAAGCTCATCCAATTCAATGGCTGGAAACGTTGATCAACTCATTGCAGTCGGACTCGAATGTCAAAACGCTCAACCTGCTCTTGGACTCAATCAACTGATTAACCAAGCGCAAGGTGATGGTAACGGCAATCCAGTGCCACCAGGCCAACAAGGAGCTAATAACAACCAAGCTCCACCGGAAAATCCCAATCCTCAAAATCCTCTGAACATAGATGCAAGAAACTTTGTCTTGTATGGAGATCCGGAGAGAGTTCATATGCTCAATGCTCAGAACCCACCTCTAGTTGGTTCCTACAACAATCCTCAAGCCTACTATGCTAACAAGAATCTCATACAGCCCCCTCAACCTCAGCGAAGGGAATACCAATTCCCTATCCAGCTTGTTCAGATGATCCGTAACCACCAATTCAGTGGTTTACCAACTGAGCACCCAATGGATCATATTGATGTTCTTGAGGACATCTGCAGCACTATTAGACTCAATGGAGTAACTAGCGATTTCATGCACTACAGTTTGTTCCATCACTCTTTAGCTGAAAGAGCACTTCGCTGGCTGAAGTCTATACCTGCTGGATCCATAGTAACCTAGGATGATTGCAAAGCCAGGTTCATAAATTAGTTCTTCACAACTACCAGGACAAATACTTTGAGGAATAAGATCTCTTCTTTTGCTCAAAACTCTGTGGAATCATTATATGAATCTTGGGAGCGATTCAAAGAGATGCTTCGTGATTGTCCACACCATGTTTTTTCTGATGTAAGTCTCCAGTCTCCTCAATACCTTTTATAAAGGAATTGAAGAGAAGTATCAGTAGTCCTTATATACATCAAGCGATGGAGACTTTATGCAGAAACCTATTCCAGATGCCTATCGTTTAATAGAGAATCTAGAAGCTAGCAATATCAATCATTGGCCTGAGTTTGATCGCAAAACAAAGGTTCATGTATTGGCTGCTAACTCAGAACTCTCAGAGCTGAAAGGAGAATTCTCAGAGATGAAAGGAATAATAAATCAGCTTCTAAAGGGTCAAAACCATAAACATGTTAGTGATGTAGACGATTCTGAAGTTGATTGCTTTGCAGTCCAAGAATAGAATACTGGTGGAGTTGAGAAGGTAGTTAGTTACATCAATGCTCAAGGTCAAAGGGTGTACAACCAAGGGTATAATCAAGGCTTTAACAAGGATCATCCCAACTTATCTTGGAGAAGTACTAATGTTGGAAACCCCCCAAGACCAACTTTATCCACCGCAATAAAAACCCTTTGTGCAGAACTCTAATGCAGGCGGTTTTCAGCAAACCTCTCAGCCTGTATTTCAACAAGCTCAACCTCAACAAGGTAATTCAGTAGAGATGATGTTTATAAAAATTCTAGAAGGGAAACAACAGTTCCAAACAATGATCCAAGGTGAAGTGAAAGAGTTGAATCAAAAGTTTGAAGCACTATTCACTCATGTGAAGCATTTAGATGTACAAGTTGCTCAGACCTCTGAAGCGGTGAAAAGACAAGCTGGTGTCTTTTCTGGGAAAGCTGAGGAGAATCCAAAGGGGTATTGCAAGACTTTGGTTGGAAATTTGGAGGAAGAAACCGGTGATTTGGGAAAATATGCAGATTTTTAGAAGCTTGAAAATAATGCAGAAAAATCTGCTCGATCGAGCACTCCTTTCCCGATCGGGCATAGTGATTTTGGATGAGATGCTCGATCGAGCGATACATGCCCGATCGAGCAAAATTGTGCAAAAATTCCAAGAATTTTAGATCGATCGAGCACATCTCTTGCCCAATTGATAACTAAATCCGAACATATTTCAGAGGCATATGCCCGATCGAGCAACAGTTTCCTGATTGAGCAACAGTTGCCCGATTGAGCAAAAGTTCACGGAGCCGAAATTTTTTCCCAATGTTTATAAACCCATAATTCTTTATCCAGTGCACCCTACAAAGCCCAGATCAGAGTTTGAAGATGGTGAGATGATCGGGAAGTCACCAAATCCACTTACTTCATAAGCTGCAAGACCCAGGGGAATTCTTAGTTCCTTGTTCGATTAACGGAGTAGAATTCACAAATTCTCTTTGTGATACTGGAGCTAATGTGAGCGTTATGTCGATGCAGGTTGCAGAACGATTGGGACTATCAAGTATCAAGCCATCTCATATGACTTTCACGCTTGCGAATGATTCTACTATCTCTTCTAGTGGCTTTATCTCGGATCTATTGGTACAAGTTGGTAACTGTCTCATCCCTGTTGATTTCCACATCTTAGAGACGGGTGATCATCCACATGAACCTTTGATTCTTTGGAGACCCTTTCTTGCAACCGTGGGAGCTATTGGTTATCTACCCAATCAGCGTATTTCTCTGAAAAACATCAATACAAGAGCTTTTTTATCCAGTGATTCCCCCGAAGGGAACACCTAGGCTGACTATGGTAACAAAGGAGGAGATGAAGCATGGAGTTCATATTGAACCGGATCCTAAGTGTGTAGTTTTTGAAGTCTTACACAAGGAACCTCTAATCTCAACAAGGTATGGCAATCCCAAGGTTAAAGAGAAGGTGAAGGTGAAAGAAAAGTAGACAGAGAAGGAGTCTTAAGTGGCGTTGATCTCTCAAGCAATGGTTGGGGATACAGTTGAGTACAAGGTGAAAAGCAAAGGGTTCTCAAAACCCTTCTCTAAGTTTAGAGTCTTACTCACCTCGGAGTTCAAAGAGAAAGGGATTGATAATGCAAATGATGTGATGGGGAAGGTTCTGAAGCTGAAGATGTCTGGATTTGGAGCTTGTTATGGAACATCGCTGGATGTTGATTTCATTTCTACTTAGAGGTAAGTATCATCAAGCTAAGTGACGTTAAACAAAGCGTTGAGTGGGAGGCAACCCACTATATAGAGTCTAGTTTAGTTTTTTTCAATTTAGAGTCAGTCCTAACTTACTTATTTTTTAGTTTTGAGTCTTAAGTGTTTCAGGTTATTACTGGTGAATATTCTTCAAGACATACCGGGTTATCTCTTATCTAATCTCATTACTCATCTTTTTCACTTGACTTGTTGGCTATTTGGATGGTTTCTCTCTTGATTCTTGCTAATTCTTATTAGTATTGCTTAAATCATTGCTTCACCATTCGCCACCTTTCTTGATGTTTTTATTTGAGTTTGATTTTAGATTCATGATTGATTGGTTTCTCTCATTAAGTAATTCTTGATTCTTGCTAATTATAATTAGTACTGCTTGATCATTTCTCTTCACTTACCAATTGATTGTGTGATACTGGAATGATTGTTGTTAACTGTTCTGAATGATGCCTATCATATATGATTCTTGCTGATTTTTTATTAGTATTGCTCGATCATAATGCCTTAATGGTTTCTCTATAACTGTTTCTTGTTAGTTTTTAAACTATCATTGATCAATCGTTGTCAACCATTGCTAACACTTCTCTTGAGTGTTTGTTATTTTTGTAGGCATTGCAAAGGAGGCAAAGGAGTTTAGTACAGATTTGGGAGCAATTCACCTTTAGTAAACCTTTTTCCCTTGAACTCATATATAGTATAATATTATCTACTTTCACCATTACAGACTTTTCGATTGATCCTGTTACTTCTATACCTTCTCGTAGATTTATTTTCATACCGAGACGGTGTGAAGTAATCCTGGGGGAGGGTGTAATGATACTAAGTATGTTTTGATGCTCTTTTTGGTGAAAATTTTCAAAATTTTCGTTTTTAATCTAGCTAAGTCTATCGAGTCGAAGGAACCATGATCAAAATCAATGATAATAAATAGCCAAGTGTGGGTATGGTTTTCACTTTATCTAGATGATTGACTTAGATGATTTGCTGAGATTACTGATTGATTTGTTTCTGAAAGTTCTGGTCTTTTGAGTTATTGATGAATTGATGCTAGCTCTGCCATGATATGACTTAATTTAAATCTGAATTATTCTTGCTTATGGTGTTGATATACTCGGAGAATTAGGTACCTTTCTCTTTAATGTTCTGTAAAGCCGACAAGTTCTTTCAGTACGGTCCGGGTCCTTTCTCTTTCTCTCTCCCTTCAGAAAATAAAAAACCGGTAGAAAAAGTGTTGAAAGCGTGACCTAGAAGTCCGTAATCATTTCCGAGCTTCTAAACATAAAGCAGTAAGAAAATAAAAACGCAAAAAGTGCGAATTTAAAAAGAAAAGAAAAGAAAAACGCAGAAAAGTGCGAAAAGAAAGAAAAAAAGAAGTGCGAAAGGGAGAAAAAGGATCAGGATCGGAAGTCGGTTGATGCTCTGATTGACCAGCCCGACAATGAGTACGAACTTCTAGGTCACGCTTTCAACATTTTTTCTACCAGTTTTTATTATTTTTCTGAAGGGAGAGAGAGAAAGGACCCGGACCATATTGAAAGAACTTGTCGGCTTTACAAAACACTGAAGAGCAAGGTACCTAATTCTCAGAGTAAATCAACACCATAAGCAAGAATAATTCAGATTTTAAATTAAGTCCTATCATGGCAGAGCTAGCATCAATTCATCAATAACTCAAAAGACAAGAACTTTTAGAAACAAATCAATCAGTAATGGGGTTCCAATCCTAATCTCAGCAATTAATCTAAGTAAGTAATCTAGAGAAAGTGAAAAACATACCCACACTTGACTATTATTATCATTGATTTTGATCATGGTTCCTTCGACTCGATAAAGTCAGCTAGATTTAAAAACAAAAATTTTAAAAATTTTCACCAAAAAGACAAAACATCAAAACGTAGTTAGTATCATTACACCCTCCCCCAGACTTACTTCACACCGTCACGGTGTGAAAATAAATCCAATAAAAGGTATAGAAGTAACTAGGATTAATAGTAAAATCTGTAATGGATGAAAATTAGATAATACTATATAAGAGTTCAAGGGAAAGAGGTTTACTAAAGGTGAAGTGCTCCCAAATCTGTTTTGAACTCCTATGCCTCATTTTTCATACCTGCAAAAAGAACAAACACTTCAAGAGAAATGTAAGAAATGGTTGAACAACGATTTGAGCAACGATAGTTTTAAAAACTAACAAAAATCAGTTGTAAGAGAAACCATTAAGGCATTATGATCGAGAAAAACTAATAAAAAATTAGCAAGAATCACATAATATAGGCATCATTCAAAACAGTTAACAACAATCAATCCGGTATCTCACAATCAATTGGTAAGTAAAGAGAAATGATTAAGCAATACTAATTATAATTAGCAAGAATCAAGAATTTACTTAATAAGAAAAACCAATCAATCATGAATCTAAAATCAACTCAAGTCAAAACACAAGAACGATGGTGAATGGTGAGAAATGATCTAAGCAATATTAATTGGGATTAAAAAGAATCAAGTGAGAAACCATTCTAACAACCAACAATTCAAGTGAAAAAGATGAGTTATGATAATTAAAGAGATAACCCGGAATGTCATGAAGAAACTTTCACCAGTAATCACGTAAAACACTTAAAACTCAAAACTAAACATAAGTAGGTTATGACTAACTAAAAATAGCAAAACAAATAAATAGACTCTAAATATAGTGTGTTGCCTCCCACTCAGCGCTTTTTTAACGTCACTTAGCTTGACGGTACTTACCTCTAAGTAGGAATGGAATCAACATCCAGCGATGTTCCATAACAAGCTCCAAATCCAGACATCTTCAGCTTCCGAACCTTACCTATTACACCTTTTGTAGCATCAATCCCTTTCTCTTTGAACTCCAGGGTGAGTAAAACTCTAAAATTTGAGAAGGGCTTTGAGAACCCTTTGCTTTTCACCTTGTACTCAATGGTATCCCCTACTATTTCTTGAGGGATCAAAGT
>OVBE01007728.1:0-18102 GCA_900406425.1 Iberis pinnata
ACTTTTGATTGGATCAATGGATCGACTTCAAACCACTTGCATATGAAAGCTAACTAATGTGGCTATCTTGTGTCAAAATTTCAGCTTCATTCATTAGTGGGAACATCTTCAAATGTTTGAAATAGTCAGACCTTTCTGCCGGATTCTGCACCTGAATATGCCAATTTGCATCCAAAACGTCCCGAACACCTAGAAACTTGTAAAAACACCAATTTTTCCGAGAAAAGCTCGGATAATGTTGAATAGAANCATCAGCATCCCACCTAAATTGAGTGAGAATCGAATGAATTCTCTTGCATATGGAAAGAGGTATTTTGAAGCAAGACATTGTATAAGTCGGTCTAGCAAAAAGAACGAATTTTAACATAAATTTTTTACCACCTGGTGATAAGAAACAAGATGTCCAGCTGTGCGATTTTTGTGGCATTCGGTCTACCAATGAAGTAAAGATGTTTGTCTTTCTTTTACCGAATTCTTCCGGTACTCCAAGGTATTTACCTGTTCCGCCTTCTCTAGTGATACCAAGAATATGCTTGATGTTGTGGCGCATTGATTTCGTGATTTGGTTAGCAAAAGTGATAGAGGATTTGGCTAAATTTAAATTTATTACTTGTTTGGATGCTGCGGAATAGTGACTCAAGATAGAGGAAAGGGCTTGACTGCTTCTTTGATTAGCTTTGAGAATTTTAGAACATACTAGTTTTGTGATATTTTTGATAAATATTTTTTCTTTTCTTTTTTGATAATGAAGAATTCTCCTATTTTAATTAATATGAATATAATCTAAAATTTAAAATACAAAGCACAAAATAAAATAATAAATTCCATTATTTCGAATCTAATGATTTTTTTGTCAACCAAATCTAATGATTTTATGATCTATGATTTTCAAATTCTTATAGAATAAATCTAATGAAATATTTGAACTACAACTCCACCAAAACACCACAACTTCACTTCGTTAATGGGGGAATGGTTTATCCATAACCGCATATGTAACTAATTGGGAAATCCATTCATACACATATGGACTCTGCTGTTAACTATTTGTAATTGTTAATTTTTGAATTTTCATATCCACACTACAAAGTCTTCTCTTATAAATGCGTTAACCATTATGACATAAACTATTTTGTTAACGGGATGACTCGGGACAATATACTAGTGTTTGAGAGAAAAGTTGTTGTTAAAAAACTTAAAACGATAATTTTTAATGTCAAAAGACATCATTCTATTCATTTAAACGACAACGTACATATGAAACTTAATCTGGTTTATTGAATATAACGATATTGTCTTGACAAAAGAATTATCATTTTGATTTTGTTAGACAACAATGTTTCTTTCAGATATCAGTATATTGTCCATATCATCATTTAAGATATCACTATTCTACTAACAATACTTTTAACAAATCTAGTTTTTTTTTTTTTTCCTCAACAAATCTAGTTTAAATAACATTAAACTAATCATTTTATTACAAATCATCTCGAATTTCATATTAAGTACGATCTCAATATGTGTCTTTTCTTATATAAAAAAGAAAGAAAGAAAAAAAAAAAAAAGAGAGAAAGATTTATGCTTAAATTTCTGCTCAAGCTGAGCATATAAAATGTGATAACAAAGGATTCAACAAACAAACAAACAAACAAACAATGTTTTATTTTGTTTCTTTCTATTTTCTGAAAATCTTCAACTTTTATAGTACACTTAAAACACAGTTTTTCTCACTCAAACTTCCTGCATATTCCTGTAACAAAGAATCCAAACAAATCAGAACTGTAAATTCACTTAAAACACTTAAAACAATTTAGAAAACTTACAGATTAAACATGAAGAAGAGAGTATGTGTATGAACTAAGATTCACCAATGTTTCAAATAGGTGCAGCACAAGTAGTTCTGAAATGACCAGTCTGATTACACCGGCTACAATGCACAACTCGCTTAACTCGGCCTCGATCTTCAGCTCGAACCCGTCTCTTCCTCGGTCTACCAGGTGGTCTAAGCGACTTCGGTGGATTTATAGTAACCTCAAGAGCGGTTTTATTCGCATTCGGATCTCCATCAGAAATTTCTCTCCAAAGACTTTTATCCGGAATTGGATGAATAGTTTGCGAATAAGTCTTTCGATATGTAGCTACAGTGAAACAACTCTCGGTGAACCGATGAACATTCTGTCTACAAGAAAGTAGAGCCGCAACCGCATGTGCACACGGTAAGCCATATAACTGCCAACCGCGACAGAGACAACACCGGTTTCTAATATCAACAATGTTGTTTCCTTCATGGGAGATAACTTCAAACTCGGCTTCATTAGCTCGAAGTACTTGATAAGTTCTTGCTAGCTCAAGAGCTTCAGCTACACGACGTTCAGCGGTTGGGACTAGTATCGATGTCCATTGCATACTAGTTTCACGCCGCTCATTGAACCAAGTCATAAGTTGTCGTCTAATACATTCCATCATCTGAATTATCGGAAGTCCGGAAGCTTCAGCGATCCATGAGTTCAAAGATTCGATTATATTCGCAGTTAAGTGACCAAACCGTTGTCCTTCGAAATACGCTGTAGCCCATAACCGAGGAGGAATTCGTCTAATCCAATAAGCAGCATCTTGAGAAATCTCTTCGATTTCTAGTATTTTCGCTTCGAATTCGATTACCGTTAAAGATTGAGCCGCTTCCCATAGATAATTCACTAGCATTGTGTTGTTAAACTCTTTCCGAAAGCTTTCGCTTAAATGTCGCATACAAAATCCGTGAAACGCAGTCGGGAAATTCTGTTCAACGCCTTCAACAATTCCTTTATGTCTATCGGACAAAATCGTGAGTCTTGGCATGTTTTCGGTATTGGTTTCGAGAAGATTATGAAGCTCGCATAAAAACCACATCCAGTTTTCATCGTTCTCTTCATCAACAATCCCGAAAGCTAACGGAAACAAAGCACCATCTCCATCAAAACCAGTAGCTAGAAGCAATGTACCTAAGTACTTACTCTTCAAATAAGTCCTATCCAAACCAAGAAGCGGGCGGCACGCATTTAAAAACCCGTAAATTGAAGCTTGAAACGATATAAATAAACGTTGAAAGCAATTATCAGCTGAACTTCCATAAACCGAAGCAATACTTCCCGGGTTCGTTCTTTTAACTTGTTCACAATATTGCGGAAGTAACCGATAACCTTCTTCGAAAGATCCTCGCATTGTAGCCATGATTCGTTCTTTACCACGCCAAGCTTGTTTATAAGATAAAGTAATTCCATGAACTCGATGTATCTCTTCGAGAATCTCTTTCGGTTTACAATTAGGATTCTCACGAAGCCGTTGCTCAACCGAACTAGCAACCCATTGAACCGAAGCTTGTTGATGACCTAAATGGTTAATTCCTCCGCAACTATGGCTTTCGTGGATCGTTCTTATAGTAAATGTAGGAACACCGGGAAGCTTAGCTGCGTGAACTCTCCATGGACAACCTTCGCTCGAACACTTAGCCGTAAACCGAGTTTTGTCCGATTTTATCGTCTGCATTTCGAAATGAAGAGCAATTGCCATATCTCGCAATGCTCTTCGACAACTTTTAACATCCGGAAACTCTTGACCAACCGTAAGCTGATAAGTCATATCGGCTGATAAAGCTCGAGCTTGAACCGGAGTACTAACCATAACCATTTCACCATGTTGATCAATTTCAATCTCATGGCTTGAATCAACAGCTAGTTCTAGTTCATGATTCCCTTCAACTACTAATTGATTAGTATCCGATAACGAAAACTCGTGGTTTTGTGACGAAAGTACCAAATCGGGATCTACATCGTCGTGATTCGGCTTCTCATCAACCGAGATTTCGTTCTCATTCATATAATCATGATGATGGTTATGATGAGTATGATGATCTTCTCCATCTTGATTCTCACTAGTTCCTAAACCAAGCTCATGATCATTATGTGAATGTCCTAAATCAATCTCATGATGAGTTTGTCCTAAATCCATATTGTGATGATCTTGTCCAAGTCCTAAACTATGGTTATGACCAAGAACTAAAGACTGACCATGATCTATACCAATATTATGATTTTGACCAAGCATTAAATCACGATTCGTCGCCATTTTCTTGATCCAAAACAAACAACACTCGAAAGACCAAAACACTAATGCTCTTTACTTGATCTCACTTACCTGTAAAAAAAAAACAGAACATGGACTTTAAAGATTTGAACTTTATGTATTAATCAGAATCCAAATTTCTAACTTAATCAAATGATTTAACTCTAAAGATCAAAGCTTGAAACTTGATTAAGCTTCGAGTAAATACCCAACTAATAAAAATCGAAACTTTAAACTTTAAACTCCAAAACGAGAAAATTCAAGTGAATCAAAATCTAGGTATTGATGAATTGAAGAACATAAACAGAAAAATCGAAACTTCAAACTACCCAACAAAAATTTTCTAATAAAAATTAAACTTTAAGAACTTACAAAAACGAGGTTAAGCTTGAAACTTGATTAAGCTTCGAGTAATACCCAACTAATAAAAATCGAAACTTTTAAAACTTTAAACTCCAAAACGAGAAAATTCAAGTGAATCAAAATCTAGGTATTGATGAATTGAAGAACATAAACAGAAAAAATCGAAACTTTAAACTACACACCAAAAATTTTCTAATAAAAATTAAACTTTATAAACTTACAAAAACGAGGTTAAGCTTGAAACTTGATTAAGCTTCGAGTAAATACCCAACTAATAAAAATCGAAACTTTAAACTCCAAAACGAGAAAATTCAAGTGAATCAAAATCTGGGTATTGATGAATTAAAGAACATAAACAGAAAAATCGAAACTTTAAACTACACAACAAAAATTTTCTAATAAAAATCGAAACTTTAAACTTTAAAAACTTACAAAAACGAGGTTAAACTTGAAACTTGATTAAGTTCGAGTAATACCCAACTAATAAAAATCAAAACTTTAAACTTTAAACTCCAAAACGATACAATTCAAGTGAATCAAAATCTAGGTATTGATGAATTGAAGAACATAAACAGAAAAATCGAAACTTTTAACTACACACCAAAAATGTTCTAATAAAAATTAAACTTTAAAAACTTACAAAAACGAGGAAATACTCACGAGAATTAAAATCTGGGTATTGAGCTAACGAGAATCAAAACCAATTCACCGATTGAGGAATCAAAGAAATTGGAATGAAGCCGTTTGAAAGATGGATTTGATTTTGGCGGGTAATAAAAAAAAAGATAAATCGGAGGAGAAGGGATGGATTGGGAATTACAGAAGGGGCAGAAGAGGGAGAGATTTAGGTCTCAAAGACGTTGATGATGAGATTTCACACATTGTCTTCTTTCCGACAAGAGGTTATTTCTGTCTTTTTCTTTTCACTACCCTTTGTTTTTCACTACTATTTACCAACTTGCCATTTCATGTTTTTTCTTCTTCTTAAAAGTCCAAAATCCAAACTATAAAATTTGATCAAGGCCCAAAACTCTAAATTAAAAAAAAATATTAGTTTTTTTTTTCTTCTAAATTTTCTTCATTAAAATTAGACATGAATTTAATGTGGTAATAACGATGATCCAATAATTTAGTGGTTGTGTTATTGTTGATCTGTTATCGAATCAAAGTTCGAATCTGGTCACTTGTATATTAAATGTATTTTTATTATTATATATGATGTTTGAGTTATTAGATTGATCTGTTGTGTCTGAAAAATTAATGTCACAAAAAAATAATTTAATGTTGTAATAGTTGAAATGTTGATTAAAAAAATTAGGCATTAATTTTTCAGTTTTTAGAATGGTTATGATTGATTTAAATTAGATTTTCGGATTTTTGTTAAATGTGTTTTGAACACATAAAAAGTTATTTACAAATTAGCTCGAATATAGTTTAGGTATATTATAGTTCAAATTTATTTAATTATATTAAGTGAAAATCTTCATAAAGCCAAAAATAAAATGGTTATAACTTATATTCGTTTTGGATATAATTTTTTACCTAAATTATTTGTTATTTAGATTCGAATTATCTATTCAGATTTGCATGAGAAACGAAATTGAATTGAATTATAACTCGTTATTTACATTCGAATTACAAAACATCAAAAATATAACACATTCGTTTTATAAATTATTTACTTATAACTATTCAAGCAATCATTTCAATATACTTGATTTGTTTTTTTTTAACTTTTAAAATCTTAAGGAATATTGGTTTCCAAATTCTAAATTAATATTTAATGATTTTTTGTCTATTGCTTCTATAATTTATAGATTTCGACAAGTTTACATATTTGTTAAAATTTACATGAAATTATATATAATACATATGGCACTTTTGTATACAATAGAAGATTTTCAAATTTTTATTTGGGTTGTAAATCCATTAAAACCATAAAACGAATATCACTCCTAAAAGTTCCTTATGCAACTTCACTATCCCATGCAAATAAAACTTAGTTTAGGTATAAAATTCATTATATATAAAACTTTTTTATATTTTTATATTACTATTCTGTTCCAAAAAATTATAGTTTTAAAAAAAAAAATTATTTCGATACATTCATATTCATCAATACAAAAATTATTGTTTACATCCTTTTATATTCTATAAAATATTTTATTATTGATTGGATTAGTTATAATTAGTGATATTTTTATTATTTTGTCTTGTCACCAATAATATTTTATTTACACGAGAAAACTGTATAGAAAATCGTATGCCACCAAACTTTTAATCATTTTTCTAAAGTTCTTTCTCTCTTATAGCTTTCAACCACCAGAAAGTGCTTGAGATCATTGGGGGTGTAAGGCCAGCTTTCTTCTGATCACAAGCCGTGCACCACAATTTGGAGTCATCTTGATTTTATCGGCGGTGATTAGGCCAGCCAGTTCTTAAAGATATATTCGGTTTTCAGTTCTCTTCATCTTCTCTTTTTAGAACCAGAGTGATCAAGAGGAGATGAAGCTCATGCACGACGAGTTTGGCCAATGCACAACCAAACTCCCTGCGCTACATTCGAAAGACGGCGGCGGACGAAAAGAAACTAGTAGCAAACACAGAAAAGGAAAAGTTGTCTTTTTCAAAGGGGAATGTTCTTCGTCGGGATTCGCCTGAGTAACGGTGGTCCAGGTGCGGTGCAACTATACCAAAGGCTGATAAGCGATACCTTCTCTCCTCCGGCTGTTTTTCTCTTCGATTTCGATCGTTTTTCTTGCTAACAGACGTCTCTCAGATCTCCTTCTCTTCCACTCTTCTCTTCATCTTCATGGCCACGATTGATCTTCCCATCTCATGTGGTTCGGTCTTCTGACTTTCGGCGCCGGAAAGAAGTCACGTTTAGACCGACAGATCTGCAGTCTAGTGGATCGGCGGCGGCAATGTTCTACTAATGCTTTTTAAGGTTTCTTGCAATTTCGGTTTAACTTGGTTTGTATAATTAGGTTTAAATCGATTTTGTTTTAAACTTGATTAATTTTGTAAAAGGTTGGATGGTTAAGAGCATCTTCATCAGATAAATCTTCAAAAATTTCTTAACTAAGTTTTTATTAGTTATTTTTTCAACTTTCTATACACTTAAGAAATTTTGTATATATTTATTGATTTTGCCGGTCCATTGGTAGAACCCGAGAGGTTCTTAATAAAATTTTCTTTTTAAATCATAAAATATTATTTTATTGAAAAGTGATAAATTTTTGAAGTTCGGTTCGATTTTTCAGTTTTGAAGTTCGGTTTCTCGGTTTGAAAATCTTAATTTCGGTTAAATTTTTGGGTTTTTCAGGCTTTTTCCAAATTTTTGGTTTATTTTTGGTTTTTTTATTTGTTCAGTTAATTTTAGCATGTTAGGTTCGGTTTCGTTCGGGTCAGTTCGGTTCAATTAATTTAGTAAAAAAAATTATCGCCGAACCGAATTAAAATGAAAATGGTGCCGAATTGAACCGAACTAACCGAATAAACCGAACCGAACTAATCAAACTAAATTCGGTTTGGTTTATTCGATTCGGTTTAAATGCCAATACCTAACCAAAAAAATAAAAATAAAAAATTAAAACGACCGAGCAATCACAGTCCGACACGTAGGCGACTCTTAGGTGGTCTTAAAATATTTAGCTAAAGACCGGTTCTTGTATTATTTTAATTAATATATATATATATATATATATATATATATATATATGTTTTAATACATTTAAAATACACCTAAAAACTATATAAGAACCTCCAATGAAAATGCTCTAAAATTGTTATACAAAGACTAAGTCCATTGTATTTTTGGGCTAATTCAAAAAATAAGCCTTATAATATTAATTGACAATCTAAAAAAAAAATAATTGTATAGGAATTATAGTTTCTTAATTTGTATATAATTTTTTAAAACAATAATTAAAATGAACATAGGAGTACGTTTTATACATTTATTCTGAAAATAATTATTCTGACGTTTCCTCTGAAACAAAAAAAATTAAATTTTTCCGTTTCCTCGAAATGCAAAAACAAGATAGAGAAGAAAATGGAATTTAAACGCATTAAATAAACAAAAAAAAAATCATAATACCTTTAAAGTCAAATCTAAAATCCAACGGCTTAAATTTCATCTATCAAAAACCTAAATAAAATAATAAACCGTAAAGAAACAAAAAATTAAAAATTAAAAAAATCCCTAATTTTCTCTCTCTAGATATTTTATCTCTCTAAAAAGGAAAATGGAACCTAACGAAAACCACCACCACCACCACCGTTTCAATTCTCCTTTCTTCCACCACCACCACCACCACTCAGAAACCGTAACAACCACCGCTTCACCTGGAAACGCCGTATCAAACAATGGACTTTTTCCTCCGCCGCAATCACAGCCTAATGATGGTTCGTTGTATCCTCATTCAGCTCCGTCGTCGACGATGACGGCGACAATTGAGCCGGTAAAGAGGAAAAGAGGTCGTCCTAGAAAGTATGTGACACCAGAACAAGCTTTAGCTGCTAAGAAAATGGCGTCTTCTGCTAGTAGTTTATCTGCTAAAGAGAAGAGAGAGAAAGCTTCAATAACCGGAGGTACAACATCGGTTAATTCCGGTTTATCAAAGAAATCTCAGCTTAATTCTCTCGGTGGGTTTATACCCTTTTTTAGTTTCTCAATTGAATTGATTTCAAATTTTGAAATCCCTAATGCTTAAAAGTTTGATACTTTAGCTACTTACTAGTGCTTGATTTGTATAATTTCATGTAAAGGTTTCAACTTTGGCATGTTGGTTTGCTAGTCGGTCGCTGAATCCATTTTGAAACGTTGACGGTTAAAATTTTTGATCGCTACGATTAGTCGCTGGACTAGCGACACAAATGAACACAATTTTAATCGCTGCCGCTAGCGACTGACAAACTTTCTCACCAATTTTAAATCTCCGGTTCTTAAAGTTTGATACTTTAGCTACTCTTTAGTGCTTCTCTGTTGTGTTCTTAAGGTTTCAACTTTGTTTCAATTAGATGATAGTTTCACTGATTAGTGATCACCATTATATATATATCTATGTAGTTGTGTTCTTAAAGTTTCTTTCTTTGATGCAGCAAAATCTGGACAAAGCTTTACTCCACATATTGTTAATATAGCTTCTGGTGAAGTAAGTCATGTTCATATGAACTTAAGATCCTTAGATCTTATAAGTTTTATTGGTTCTAAGTAGGTTCTGTTCTTATGAAAATGTACTGTTTTGTTCTTTGATGCTAATGCAAATTTGAAGAGGAATCTGAACTCTTTTAGTGTTTATTTGGATGGATTTGGACAGGATATTGCACAGAAGATTGTGCTTTTCGCAAACCAAAACAAGCATGATCTTTGTGTTCTTTCTGCTTCAGGCAACATCTCTAATGCATCTTTGCGCCAGTTAGCTACTTCAGGAGGTAACGCATCGTATGAGGTATGTTCTGTTTGTTCGCGGATGCTTAGCTCGGAATGTTCAGTTGTAAGTTTGCATATCATTGTTAAACATTGCTTAAGAATTCGATTCGATTTAACGTTCTTCAGGGTCAGTACGAGATTCTCTCATTATCCGGTTCGTTTATTAGAGCAGAAGAAGAAGGTCGTAAAGGTGGCCTTAGCGTTTCTTTATCTGGTTTAAATGGTCAAATCATCGGTGGAGCAATTGGGACACACCTCATAGCTTCTGGCCCGGTTCAGGTGATCCGGTTGTATCATACCCGCAACTAGGGCTGGACATTTAAACCGAACCGAACCAAATTTAGTTCGGTTATTTTGGTTCATTTCGGCAATTTTTTTTATTTTAGTTCGGTTTTCGGTTCGGATTGGCAACGATTTTTTTTTACACTATAGTAACCGAACGAACTAGCTAAAATTAAACGAAATTAACCGAATAAACCAAAATTAACCTAAAAATCAAAAATTAACCGGAAAAATGCGAAAATTAGCCAAAATTTAACCCAAAAATAAGATTTTCGAACCGAATAAACCGAACTATATAAATGAAAAACTGAATGCCGAATGCTGAACCGAACCAAACTTTTATTCTGTTCAATTCGACACAAAAATTAAAACCGAATAAACTGAATGCCCCACCGCTACCCGCAACTATCTTACACAGCTTCTCGGGATTGTAGATACTGAATTTTCCTTGCAAATACAGGTGATTCTAGGTACGTTCCAGCTCGATAGAAAAAAGGAAAATGGGAATGATGTGAAAGCAAATGCGGCTTCTAACAGCGGAAATCAGTTAACTTCTCCAGTTAGCACTAGCCCGATGCTTGGAGTGGGTTACCGTCCTGTTATGGAATCTCCGGGAAGGGAAAACGATGAGCAGCATCATCCTCATCATACCGGTTTAGTTGGATCTCATCATTTCATGATGCAAGCGCCGCCAGGAATGCATATAACACATTCTCGGCCATCTGAATGGGGAGTAGGAGGAGGCAATAGTGGTCATGATGGTAGAGGCCATGGTGGATATGATTTCTCAGGTTAAATCAAAAGCTCAAAACTTTGTTAATAGATGTTTTTTCCATCAAAGTCTAAGCCTTTAAATTCAAATCGAGGATATAGTTAAACCAGTGGACATTTTACCCGAAACCCAAACCGGAACCGAACAAAAAAACTGGAGACGAAACCAAACTGTATCTCTTTATAACCTGAACGGTTCATGAAACTTTTTAGTTTAGATATCCGAACTGGACCCGAACTGAACCGGACCCAAGCCAAACCGTATCTGAATCAAAACCAAACATATATCCGAGAAACCGGGATAGTTTTGATTGGTCAATGTGTGTTTTTGGTTGCGTGTTTCGGGTTTTTCGGTTTGGTTTAATTGGTTAATTCGGGTTTTAATTGGGTTTTGGACCCAAACTATCCGAATAATTTGAACCTCGAACCAAAGATACAAGATCGAAAATCCAAATTCCGAAAACCAAAAAAAAATCTAAACCGGAAAAATTGGTTTTGAAACTCAACCCAAACCCAAACCGAAATCTATTTGGTTCTTATTTGGATTTTATATCCGGATCTGAAAAACCTGAAATTCGAGTTATCCGAGCCAAACTTGAACCAAAATTAGAATGCCCATCCCGACCCCGACCAGTTGAATAGGTGAAAACCGAGCTAAAGCTTTCGCCTTTAGGCTATGGATTAAAAATCCTCATTGATTGTAATGTTATGCAGGTCGAATAGGACATGAATCATCGGAGAATGGAGACTATGAGCAACAAATGCCAGATTAACATTTGATACTGAGTTTCAAGAGACTTTTTTAGTGTTTAGAACCGAACTAGAAAGTGAAGCTCCTCCAGAGCAAAAAGTTTCTACTTATCTCAAAAAGGGTTTATAGAAGTTGAGTGAAGATTTTGGTGTAATATATTTCTACTTTCATTTCATTTCATTTACTTTTGTTACTAAAAAAGGAAATAATCTTTTATAAATATATATCATATACACTTTCTCTGTTTGGTTACTATTTTTGTTAGTTGCTTAGAAGTCTCAAAACGGACTAAAATCTATGGGCTAAGCCCAATTCGGACCACTATGGGGCAGACTTGGATAAAAAAGATTATGTCTATGAAAAGTCGGGTTTCGTGAGTTGATCCATTATGAACTGCTAGTTTAACGGAATTTTATCCGTAGGTTGGCGGGTCGGTCTATGGACAACTAATCTAAACAAAAAGTAATTAGATTATAAATAATTTTATGTACTTAACAAATTGTAATCTATAATCTATGTAATAAAACATAAATTTCAGTGTATAAAATTAAAATACTTATAAAAATATTATATCTAAATGATTTTTCACTTAATTAATTTGCTAAATTTATACATTTTTATTTTAGTTTTTACATAAACTAAGTATAAATATAGTGTCCGCGCGCCAACCCGCTAAACCGTAAAATTCGCAGACATAGACTTAGACAATATATAAGTTGTCTACAGATTTTACGGGTCAACTCACCACGGGTCAAAAAAATCGAACCTGCTGCAGGACATGCTAAATGGACGCGGACCACCATGTTTGACACCCCTATAATTACTCATAGTCTATTTTTGGGATAAATCAACAACTAGTTTAGAGTGTAATCTTGCTACCATATCTCAATTTGTTTTTCTTTTTATTTGGTCAGACCATAGTCAAGTTGTTCTTAGTTTACTGGTCAATAAATGTAGTTACTTTTGTCAACTTGTAAATTTTCTATCTCATTGATTCATAATAATAAGCTTACAATTAACCGAAAATTCGACTAACTTAACTAACGTTTTTTGTGGTATTATTGAACAAAATTTTCAAGATGGATATTAAAATCACTACATATTAATTTAATAGACTTTCTAGATCTATTAAAATCTTTTTCACTCCCTTAAAAATGCAAAAAAATTATAATCACATGATTTAGGTGAGACTTTATAGAAAATTTTAAAACAAATCGAAACCAACGTTCATAATTCAATTAAAAAGTCGTTGTAAAATCGTCTGCGATTTTAGGTTAGAGAAAAATCGATTGAGGCAAATTCCTGCTCTCTAGGGTTTTTTTACTGATCAAAGTGTTAAATTTTACAATAAAATAAAACCCCCTTATATAATTCCTCCAAACCCGAATCCATTAGAAAAACCTAAGAAAATTTCATTTTTCTAAAATAGACCGTACCATACCTTTAACCAATTCTATTGGGTCCTTTAATACTATTTTATGTCATATAATTAACAAAAGTATACAAAAGCTCAATAAAAACTCAAAATCATTTCATATTATGTTTGTTTTATGTGATTCTTCCATCAATAGGAAAAATAAAAAATAACAATCAGTCAAAAACAATTCTGTGAAAGAAAGAGTTCCCAAAGTACAATTTCCTAAAATACAAACGAAGTCTTTGGAGGCCAAACACATAGCTACCTCTTGGATCAATGAACCAATAGATGCAACCGTGCAATACAAAAAATCCAGCCATCAAGAATGGTACAATGGCTAATTGTCTCGATGTAGACGAAATCAGATACATACCTGACACAAAAGCAGACGCCATTGCGATAAGCGAAATGACCATCAATAGAACTGAAGTGTAGAGAAAACCTGAACGGCCACTAAAACCGTCTCTTGATGCATAGAACAAGAAGTAGACCGCAGTTACAGAGAAGCAGAAAGCGATTGTATCAAACACTAAGAAACATTTGAAGGCTATTTTTTCCATCAATACAGGTGTACCGTCGGGTTTGTAACCGCCTGGTAGTTGGAATGCTGCAGAAAATGTTACGGTTGCGACAAGAACTGCAACTAGTAGATGAACCTCGTACATTGCATGCCCATTTATAGCATTGCTCTCTTCAAGATCTTTCTTTTCTGTTGTGGACTCTTTGTTCTGTCTATGAGACCAATATTTTTGTAGTGCATAGTAAGCCATTGCTACCTTAAAACCAATCTAAATAAAAACAAAACATATTTATTAATTAGGAGAAGAAGATACTATACTAATGTCTCTTCTATGAAAAATATGTATGGTGACTCTAAATCTCATAAATATACAATTATATTCTTGAAGTTTTTTGTTGCATATACATGAACAAATTTTAAGATGTTTTATGGTTATTCTTTTTTTTTTTTAAACAATATCAATTTCGTGAACAACAATCATAATTTAAAATGTTATGTATATAATTTTGTTGAGTATATTTGTTCCATGTAATATTCTTAGCGAATGAAAATTCTATATTCATGAAGTTCATTTTTGTACGGACATTCTCAAAAATACCACAAAAGTTGGTATATTCCAAAATTACCACAGTCTTAATTTTTTTCAAAAATACCACAATTTTCCAAAAATACCACAAATTGTTTTGTTCAAAAATTACCACAAAAGTTTTTTGTTTCCAAAAAATACCACAAACTTGAAAATAACTTTAAAACTTTCAACTTTAAATCTTATACCCCTAAAATCAAACCATATCTTCTTCAAAACTAAATCATAAACTCTATTTAGTGAACTCAAACCCAAAAATTTAAACTTTAGACCCTTAAAATTCATTTTTTAAGTTTGTGATATGTTTGAAAAAAACAATTTAATGGTATTTTTGGAACTTTTGGGAGTGTGGTATTTTTAAAATTTGAACATCTTTCAGTGCTATTTCAAAGAATTCTTTTTTATTTATGCAACAATATAAATCTTATTAATGTAGAATAATCATATTTTTTAAAAATTTGACATATAGTTTTTGTGTGTCTTTGTTCCATGTAGTATTTTTTTTATCTACTTACACATAGATATTCTATGTTAAAACGCACAATGATAAAAGCAAGAAATGTGATGTACCTCTTGCTTCTGATTGTAAAAGAGATCAGCAGCTGTGAAATGAGCATGGTTCATCACATGTTTATCCACTTGTTTAGTACGCAAAAGAAGCAACAAGATCCAGTAGCATTTGTGAATAACCGATAAATGGAGAGGTGTGTTTCCATCGAAATCGGTTTGATTCAACAAATGAAGATGAATCTCAGGCATTTTTAGAATACATTGAATGATTCCTCTATGTTTAGATATGACTGCAGAGTGAAGAGATGTTCTTCCTTTAACATCAACTAATTCCCAAACATAAGGACATTTATCAACAAGCTCTTTATATGCATCAATTTGACCAGTACTTGCCGCAAGATGGAGTGGACATTGTCCTTCTTTGTTAGATATATAAGCAGCTTTGATATCTTGGTGAAGCAAGATCCTAGTTATCTTGATTTTGCCTTGCCATACTGAATAATGAAGAGGTGTCCATCCGATAAAATCGACTTCTTTGGTCATTTCCGGCCTTTTCTCCATCAATTTTATCAAGAAATCTAACCAAAACAAAACAAAAGTCTACATATTAGATTCTTATATGGGAATTAAGATGAGTTAACTAGAGCATGATGTTGTTTTTGTGTTATCAATTGAGTTCAAACTATGCATTAATTATGCCATAATCAAAAGCATAATATGTGAGAGTTGTCTACCTATGCGGAGATTGAATGCACACCCCTAGAAGATCATAATTCGTTTATATATTTCAAGATCTACCGCATTAAGGAACGAGAATTATCTTCTCTCAAACAAAAAACTCTTTTATTTAATATTAAAAGTCTAAATAATACATTAGGTCTAAAAGGTTATTTATAGTAAAATAATAAAACTTAAAAACTATTAAAATCCATAAAGATAATAACAACTAATTTAAGATAATTGCTAAAACAAATAACTGTAAAGATATTCTAGAGATATTTGGAATATTACAAATATCACGCAGCATCAAACTAAGAGAAAGTAACGGAAAAAAGAAATGAACTAACTAGGACGTTTAACTTAATAGTTTGTGCTAATATTGTTTTAGTGTAGTCGCAAAACATTTGCAAATTTGCGATTTTTTGCGACTACTTTTATTAGCGACTATATTTTGTAGTCGCAAATCAGTCTTTAATCTCGATTTTGCAATTGTTTTCAGACTAGATGTGTAGTGACAAATTGACTATATGTTTTGAGATTACATTTTGTAGTCGCAAATCAGTCTCTAATGTTAGCATAATAAGCATTACCAGTGTTGACATTGTCTGAATCCACAGCTGCGTGCAAAGCATTCCAACATTTAGGCCCTTTACCCGAAACCGAATGAGATCTTTCTAAAATATAATCAGCAATGTCCAAAAGCCCTCTTTCAACAGCTAAGTACAAAGGAGATGATACATTGTTGTTGTTATTAATAGCTATATTTAGCAATCCTTCATCTTCTTCAATGAGGTACTTAGCAATCTTAACATAACCATTCTTTAATGCAACATTCAAAGCTGTATCATGATTCTTGTTAGTTTTCCTAAGTAGCTCTTTCTTCTTAGTGTCGAAAACTCCCCGGTTTTCGACATCTGAAGTTACTTGATTGGCTGAGTCAACGAGAAGTTTCGAAACTTCAAAAGAACCTACAAAAGCTGCTAAGTGAAGAGGTGTCTCTCCATTGTTGTTTTCTTTAAAGAGAAGTGATGGAGAAAGATCAAGAATAGCTGAAGTGAAATCTAACCATCGATGCTTAGTTGCAATGTGAAGAACATTGTTGTTTTGTGGAGTTACATTATCAAAATCTGATTGGTGAAAATTGGTATGATTAAAGACACTTATGTCCCCTTTAGATGCAGCTTTAAGAAGTCTCCACTCCATTATATGTTTCTGCAACTCAATAACACAGTTTGTAAAATGTCTTTAAGGATAAGATTATGAGCTATGTTGAATCTGTGGATTAAAGTAAACTTACCAAAATCTTGAATCTGAGGTAAAGCAAAGAGAAAAGTCACTCTTTAGACATCTTAAAATTGTTTTGATTAGTTGACTTTCGTTCTATACTCAGTGGCAGATCGAAAACAAAAATTTATATAGGACACAAGCTAATATATTATTTAATATTATTTTTTTGTCAAAATTTCAAGATATTAATTAGTTAACATTACTAAAATTATATAAATAAATATAATTTATTGTCTAATATAAATATAAATGTTGAAGCCAACTAACTTCAAAATTTTGCATTTATTTGTTTGAAAATATATTTCAAATTTTGTGCCAAATATTAAATATATATACTGACATATATTCTAAATATATAAGATCATTTTTAATATAAACATTCATGGTTACAATATAATTACACTTTTAAATTATAAATATATTTTTATAATATTAATAATATCTCACAACAATACTCCATCCGTTCATGAAAGAATGATGTTTTAGAATTTAGTTTTGTTTCTAAAAGGATGATGTTTTAGGTGAAAACACTTTAAAAAAAAAACATAAAGTAAAGTAAAAGTTGTTTTCCTTAATCTACGTAAAAACTCTAAAACATCATCCTTTCGGGAACGGAGAGAGTATAATCTAATATATAGAAGAAACTCAAACATTAAATATAATTTTCTAATATATAAATTGCAATAAATGAAAAGTAATAGTACTAATTGTCAAAAATTAATCAAGTGATAGTACATGTATAACTCCAAAAAAAAAGAAGAAGAATATAGAGCATGTGCCATAGCCCGTAACACAGTAGATCCGTCCATATATAAGTAATTGGAAACTATAAGAAAATACAATAAAAGGAAAAATAAATAAATTTTCAAGATAAAAATTATGTTTGATGAAACCAAATTCGTTCTTGAGGCCAAGCAAAACAAACACGAATTTGCGGCCCATTTATCATTTGCAAAATTTTAGTTTAAGGATCGGTCTACTTTTACAATTTTAGTTTAAAAATCAGTCCATGTTTTTAATTGAAGATTGCGACCTTTAAAATCTCAACACCGATTATCGATGAAACAATACTTTGGTGTACTAATATCTTTGTTTAATCTATTGATACGTATCATATGATTTTTGTAGGACCCTAAGCTTGCTTTATCTTGTGGTCTTTGTTATACTTTTTAAACATAGTATGCTTGCTTATGGGCAACTTTTAAAAGTAGTATTTGTTAATTGCTTTAGTTATATACTTTTTTTAGTTAATCATTATTATTATTTTTGGTCGTTATAGCCTAGTGACTATAACCCACTAATTAATTTTTTTTTGTGATTTTGACGTTATTGTAAAACTACGATCAATTAATGAATAGTG